>JAKWJD010001461.1:0-43383 GCA_027705065.1 Solanum peruvianum | reverse complement strand
TGGGGGTTACAACTTCTCACAGATTCATTGTAAGTTAACAGGTAAATTGGTAAATTCACCCCATATCCAATTAAATGTTATGGGTTTTCCTAAGGTTATTTTTGGTATTATTAATATTTTTAAAGTCTTAAACACTTAAATTAATTCATTTTTCTAAATTAAAGCCCAAATTCCCTAAAGAACTCTTTAGAACTACATTGAAGCCAAAACTCAAGATAGAGCTTAGATCAATCATTGGTGATTCGTCATAAATTCCTCATCAAATTCGTAGTATAGCATCAAATAAGGTATGACCTTCATCCTTGAATCTCTTTTCTTTAAGGAGATAATCTTCAAAGTGATTTCCAAAGTCTTTCAAAAGATTAAATTGTCCAATTTTGTATTCTATCCATGGGTTATTGCATAAAATGTTTTGAATCATTTAATATTGATTGAATTGTTGTTAATTAGATGATTTTAACATAAAAACACTCTGAACCCATGTAATTCATGTAAGCCTAGATTTTACTACTTTGTTGGTGAATTGATTATGTGTTTTCTATTGAACTCTTACGTAGTTTTATCAGGGCTATTGAATTAGGAATTAATCACTCTAGAATTTTTAGTTGGCTGCCCTAAATTCATAAATGCATATTGAATTATCTTTGATTTATTATATATTGCAATTATTGGATTGAATTGATTATCATGACCATTTGTAAGAGCCTTTGAGTATTGTGTTGGAAATTGGTTATGGATTGAAGTTATGAGGTTGGATCAACGGTATGTTGATCAAAATTTCTCTATGTTCTGTAGTCTAGTCTTTAGATGATGATTATGTTTGGTATGGTCCTCTTATGGTAGCGGTGCTTATGTGTTATACTTAAAATTAATGTTGCCTCGTCGGCATTACTTCATGTTTTTTTTGGATTTATCAAGTTATAACTTGAATATATGGATAGTATGAATGTCTTGACGAATTATGTGTTTATCTTAAGTCAAAGCATGAGTTCTTCTAGTTAATCATGTGTGTGTCTAGTACACTATAGTGTAATCATTATGTGGATTACTTGATGTTGGAGTATGATGTTTCTTGATATATTATATGTTACTTGTGATATTGAGATTGATGTTACTATAATACTGAGTAGGATGACCTATAGATTATATTGATTATACCTACGTGCTTCTTGAATGATATGCTATATGTGATATGGTGAAGTATGAGTGTGTCTTCTTTTGGTAGACTTGTGTCCCTTACTTGATACATTTAAAATGATAATATGAGTTCTTGACTTAGTATGCTAAAGTTTCTTAGTCTAGTATGTTGGATTGACATGTGACCTCGAACATTTTTAAGAAGGTCCTTACGTGGAACCTTCAACCTAGTTGGAAGGTTATGATATCCTTTAAGTTGAAAGTCGTAATGGTATCCTTCTTGTGTAAATAGTAAACTTAGGGTTGATTGGCTGGAACAACATGAAATCATCCTTAGGGAAGTCATTAAGATATCCTCTTGACCGTTGTAGGTAGCCTTAGTGGACCCTCTTTGGTAAGGTGTAATGTGATTAGGCTGTGAATTAGATATGGAACCTCTTCATGTACTCTTTTATTGAAATACTCTATGAGAACAAAGGCTAGCACCGAATGAGTATTGTTTCGGAAGTAGCTCTATTTAAGGATTGTCACGACCAGCAAGTACCCCCTAGAAGTTAGGGACAACCATTGGATCTTCACATGGCGTATTGACACTTTAGGGTCTTGTAACAGTCCTTTTAACTATTGTTTATTATATAAGTAATGAAAAGTAGTGCAGAATTAAAACTTTTCATGACTATATATATCTATAGATATATAGATAAGATATTATATAGATTTATATAGATATATATATATATATATAGATATATATATATATATATATATATGATATATATATATATATATATATATATATAACACACATGTATATACACCATGTATATATATACACAACATATACATATATATACACACACACACACACATATATATATATATATATGCACACACATATATATACACACACACACATATATATATACACCCACACATACCATATATATATATATATATATATACACACACACACACATATCTTAATCTAAAATCGCTGATGTGGCATGCCTCTAAGTTCTAAGAAAATATTTAATTTTTTTTGTTTTTTTTACTTTTTTTGAATTTTAAAATACAAAAAATATCACTTAAATATTGAAGATAATCACAATTAAAGTCATTATATAATAATTACTCTTATGTCTATTATCTTTCTTTTTATATTCGTATGTTACTGATTATTTTACTAACTATAAATATCAAGCAAATGTCTTGCACTATACAACATTTTATCTTTTTCATTCAGAATTTCTTTTCATTTTTTTTTCTTTTTATTTTATTTTATTTTGCTGCTTATCTCTGCAAACTCTTTTCCAAGAAATTTCTTTCTTTTTTATTATTTTTCATTGATTTTTATTGTAACATTATTAGTGTTGTCTCAACAATTATTATTTTTGTATTTAATTTCATGCCTAATTTTTACTTGTTAGAATATTGGAGAGAGCAACATGTATATGACCTTATTTGTGAAGGAACTGGTCATGATCAAGCTTGAAAAATATCAATCATTAGCGATTATAACAAACTTTATCTACATATATTTTTCTGTTGGAGGTTGTATATAGTAATAGTGTGAATTCAAATATAACAAATTTTATTATTCTAGGATAAATGTCATGTTTTAAAGTTATGAAATAAAAGATTAATTTTCCATCAATTATTATTATTATTATTATTATTATTATTGTTATTATTATTATTGTTATTATTATTATTATTATATTATATAATAATAATTAATAATAATAATAATAATAATAATAACAAATAAAACCTCTCCTTATACTATTCCTTAATAAGTAACATATTCATAAGAACTTACACTAAGAATCTATATGGAAATTACAATAAGATTAAGAAACGAAGAACAAACAAAAAGTATGTATGTGATTAAAGTTTGACACATCATTTACCATTATATATACTATTATTTATATACTTTTAGTATACTAAGATAATGAACTCGATTGACACATCATTTGTCTTTGAGAAGATTTTTTAACAAGTGATAAAAGTTTGAGAAATTGTTATCATTCATTAAATATATATATTTTTGACTTATTTAAATTATCTATATTGTTTGTCCAGTAAACCAAGTCAAATCCCAATATTATTGTAAATCACTTTATATGAAATCTAAGATATTAAAAATTTATTGAACATAACTTTGTTTGTTGAATGAAAATCAAATCAATAGGATTTTTTTTTAAAATGTAGTTTATAACATTCAAGTGTTTTTTTAAACTACAATTATAATTGTAAAATGTATTTCACAAAGCCAACATTTGTAATTGTCTATTTTTCTCTTTTTGGATTATTTCTGACTTTTTCCTAAAAATATAAGTACATAAATGATAATTCAATAATAGATGAAATTTTCATTTAAAATAAATTAAAATTGATAATATTGTCTTTTTTTATTCATTCTTATGTAATATTTAGACTATTCATTTACCTTATTAACTTTTGCACATTAATGTCACTTTCTCTTCTCATGTCTTCTGATATTCCAAGTATGGAAAAGTATCCATATAAATTGATTACAATTAGATATACATATTCCATAACAATCCATTTTTCATTAAATTTTTCAAAAAAAAAATTGAGTTAATATTCATGGTATAGTCTCTTCTAATATTTTTCTGTTGTTGAAGATTTATCCTACAAAAGTTTTTCACTCTCACATATAATTCTCATGATAAGAAAATATATATACATTGTGTGTTTCTTATTTAAAGCTTATATGACATTTTGGATATACATTTTGCATAAACTTGAGTGAATATTAATGTTATAATTTCTTCTAATATTAACATATTTGTCATTTCATTAGTTGATGTTTTTAAATGTGGCAAAAAAATCTCCATATTTATTTTGATGGTGCAAATTCATTTGGTAGGAAAATGAAGTTTACTCAAATGAGAAGAGAAATATGTCTGGAAAAGAAATTTGAGAAAGTTTTTTTTGGTATACTAAAAGTTGGGAGATGGAATCTAAAGCAATCCAAGGTGATTGGTTAAATCCTTCTAATAGTAATATAAATTTCATTGAACTTTCATTTCTTTCAATTGAACTTTTCTCATATTTTTTAAGGTAGTATATTTTAGTGGCAATACACTTTGAAAGTTATGTTTTCTGACGATATTTTTTATTGTCATTCTTAACAGTAATATGTTTTCATCACGTGAAGAAAATAGAGTTCTTCACATTTTGGCATGTTATTGGTAATTCCTAATTTTTATTTTATATAATAATAAATAATTACATTTGAGACACATGAGAAATATTATTACCTTCTAATTGTTTTTTTTTTGTAAACTATATTCATATATAATTAATGTTGGGTGTATACAAGATAATATAACAATCTCAATATGATCAACATTCATATTTAAAAGAATATATTTATTGTTGTAATACAAAACAAAAAATTATATAAATGACGAATCATGCAACAAAAATTAATCGCATCAATTAAATTGAATTTTTTTATTTGTTTGTATATATAAAAGAATTAGAAAATATTTATAGGAATTTGGTTCTTTATATTCAACAGAAATTAAAAGCTCAAAAACAACCTAAAATCGACCAGGAATAGCAAGATCATGAGACTGAGCAACCACTATATATGAAGTGTCATTTCTTTCTTGTACTCTTTTGATTTTAAAAAATAAGGACTATATAAAACATTAAAATGATAGAAGAGGTCATTCAAATTATAAATTCATTACTAGTTTTTTAGAAATATAAAATAAATTTAGCATGATTAATGGAGAAGAATGAGGAGAAAACATAACAAATTACAAAATAAAAAGAAAACAGATATTGAACCAAATGGAAAAAAATAAAAAAATAAAAAAGCAGGAAGAAAAAAAAATTGAAAAGGAAAATCTAATAATTATAAGTAAATAATAATTTAATAAACATAAAAAGGAAATAAAATAAATTTTATCCTTAAATCACGATATTTTTATTTTATTTTTCTCTTTACTTATTCCTCTTAGTGTAACGATCACTTTTGATTGTTTAGAGCACTAGAATTTTTTTTTGTCATAAAATACTTTCTGATAGATTTAAATGGGTGTTTTGGACTATTCATAACTACAATTATAGAAAGAATGGGGTATTTTTTTGATTACTTATTTAGTTGGTGGTTAAAGAATATAACATTAAAATTAGTAGGATTTAATATTTTGTAACCCATAATTTATCCCCATATAATTTATACCCATTTATATAATTAATAATGGAAATTAATTAATTAGTTAAAGAATAAGGGTTGTTATTACTATTTAATGTTAAAGAGAGGCAGCATGCCCTCTTCTTCTTGTTCGTAGCGCCGCCGGCCAGCTTGTTACCAAGATCACAGGTAAATCCAAGTCAATTCCAAATTTCTGTTATAAATACTTATAGTCGGTTGCCATTAATTTCTTTATTCTTATGGTGAGAATTATTGTTATTATATATGTTGGTTGGAAATCATTGAATTGAGGAACTAAAGTTTATTTATAATGTTAAACTAATTAATAAGAATTGAAGTTAAAATTATGGGCAACTTGTGGATTAATCATCTTAGTTTAATTGTTAATAAATTGTAGAAGATAATTACGATATAGTATTGGCCAAAAAATTTGAAAGTTAAGGAATATGTGTTGTTTAGGAATTGTTACTTTAAAAACTGGAGGTACAGTGATTATACAATACAAATTGGTAGTTTTTTATTTGTGTTAATGCATTAAAATAAATTAAAACGTTATTTATTTATTCACGTGAGTTACGTTCTTGGCATTGTTGTAAGAATTCTTAATACACTAATATTGATAACTGGAGGAGAATTAAGGTAAGCTCATATTGTTATTATTAATATTATTATATACAAATGGTGGCAACATGCATGTTGAGGAGTTTTGGTTGAAAAATGTGTATGAGTGCACACTGCACCGTTTGGTGTTTCCATGCTCTGGTTTCATTACTGTACTCCAAGCTTCTGGTATTAATGTTTTGATCTAAAATTACAGATTACGTGTGAATATATTGAGATAGGTAATTAAATATTTTGTGTATTATACTATTTAAATTTCTTTAAATTTGTGGTAATTGGAGAAATTAAGACTTACCATTAGGCTTAAACTTAAGAGATTAATTATAGAATTAGGTGAATTGATGGGTATACGCTTGACATAGATTATCGGAATTTTTGGACCCTGTGAACTTACACCTTATATATATATTATATATTATATATATATGATAGATTGGAAGGGTTCGGAGGCAATAAGGAAAGGCATTGGAGAAGTAGTTGCTTGACTTCGATTCTTCGTGGAGGTAGGTTATGGTTAATGCTATTCATAGTAAACTCTTAATAGCGAATGATATGTATTGGGTAGTATATAAAGTCTTCTATATGCTTAATTGTGTGCTTGCATGATATGAATATTCTAATTGTGATGAATTAGCATGATGAGGCTGTTGAATCTTAAACCCTAATCTACTTTGTTAATGATGATGCCTTGGTATAAAAGAAGGCTTGATGAACTAAAGCAGTGAGATTAGGGGATCGGGTGTCACGTTCCGACACAAGGATAGTAATAGAGGATCGGGTGTCACGTTCCCACACCAGGATAGTATATGAGAATCGGAGTGTCACAATCCGACACCAGGATAGTATATGGATCGGGTGTCACGTTCCGACACCAGGATAGTAATAGAGGATCCGAGTGTCACGTTTCGACACCAGGATAGTATATGGATCGGGTGTCACGTTCAGACACCAGGATAGTAATAGAGGATCAGGTGTCACGTTCCGACACCAGGATAGTATATGAGGATCGGAGTGTCACGTTCCGACACCAGGATAGTATATGGATCAGGTGTCACGTTCTGACACCAGGATAGTATATGAGGATCGGAGTGTCACGTTCCGACACCAGGATAGTATATGAGGATCGGAGTGTCACGTTCCGACACCAGGGTAGTAAATGAGGATCAGGGTGTCACGTTCCGACACCAGGATAGTATATGGAGCGGAGTGTCACGTACCGACACGAGAGGAATAAAGATAATGAATCTTGAAATATGCTAATATACTCAATCTAAAGAACTAATTCCCAAATGAGTATGGTGTGGAGGCTTGAGTCCTCATTGATGTGAGTACTGTTGTTGCAAATGATTCTTATGCGTAATGCTTTCACCTGTTAAGTATTTGATTGGTTTTATGTTATTATCTGATATATACTGTTTTCTATTTTGAGTTGGCCGATGATACCTACTCAGTACTTGTGTGTTGTACTGACCCCTACTTGTATTCTTTTTCTTTGATTAATTGTGGAGTGCAGCAAACGTACCGTCGTCTTCAACTCAACCGCAACTCTAGCCAGTCTTCATCAAGCCAGATTTTAGGGTGAGCTATTGCTTCTAGCTTGGACTGGATCTTCCTCTTCATGTCTTGATGCCTTGAAATCCCGGTATGGACTAGCTTTTTACTTATTTTCGCCTCTTAGAATACTCTTGGTTTAGTAATTTGAGGATAGATGTTCTTGTGGTGATGACTTCCAGATTTTGGGAAATACTAAGTGTTTGAGATTTTAGAAGTTATTTAATTGATTTCGTTAATGAGTTTAAATCTTCCGCATTGTATTTTGTTCATTATGTTTGTGTAACGACCTGTTTAGTCATTTTGAGCGGCAGATTTTATTTCTGGAAAATTGACTGAGGCAACGGACCCCACGACGGACCGTTATGGGCACGACGGACCGTCGTAGGGTCTCGTTTCAATATACTTAGAATTCTGAAAATTGAGCATTAAAATCGACTCTCTGTAATCTGTGACGGACCTGCAGGACGGGCTGTCACAGCTACGACGTACCGTCGTGAGCTCCCGTTGCAAAACACTTCAACTTTTGAGAATTTGGTACAGGGAACGAGTCTCTGATCGTCATGACGAAAGTGCAGGACGGACCGTCACAAGTGTGACGGATTGTCACAGTCTACTTAGTGAAAAATGGAGTTCTAAGATGCTGCGACGACCTTTGTGACGGACCGTCGCAGGCACGACGGGCCGTAACAGGTTGCGCAAATCCCAGGCAGAATCGGATTTCTTTACACGTTTTAAGGGACGTTTTGGACTATTCTTTCCTTAATTATAAAGTTAGAGGGTTAATATTAATAAGTCTAATTACTTGGGGGTTAAAAGAGGTAACCTTAAGTTAATTAGTGGGTTATTATTGTCATCCTTTACACTTAATTATATGTTAATTAGGGTAAAAGAAAGAGGGTTTGAATAAAAGAAAACAGAAAGAACAGAGAGAGGAGAGGAGGAGTCGATCAAGAGGAGAAAACAAAGCTTGGGAGATTTCGTGTTGATCACTAATCTTCGGTGGAGGTAGGTTATGGTTTATGCTATCTTATAGTAAACTCTTAATAGCAAATGATATGTGTTAGTAGTATTGTAAACCCTTCTATATGCTTAATTGTATGCTTGCATGAATATGATTATGAAATTGTGAATAAATAAGCATGATGAAGCTATTGAATCCAAAATCTTGAAAGAAACCCTAATTCAATTGTTAATAATGATGCCTTGGTCTAAAAGAAGGCTTGATAAATTATATAATGAGATTGATGATGCCTTAGTATAAAGAAGGCTTGATGAATTAGGGGATCGGGTGCCACGTTCCGGTACCAGGATAGAAATAGAGGATCGGGTGCCACGTTCCGGTACCAGGATAGAATGAGGATCGGAGTGTCACGTTCCGACACCAGGATAGAATATGGATCGGGTGCCACGTTCCGGTACCAGGATAGAATGAGGATTTGAGTGTCACGTTCCGACACCAGGATAGAATATGGATCGGGTGCCACGTTTCGGTACCAGGATAGAATGAGGATTGGAGTGTCACGTTCCGACACCAGGATAGATAGAATGGATCGGGTGCCACGTTCCGGTACCAGGGTAGAATGAGGATCGGAGTGCCACGTTCCGGCACCAGGATAGAATATGGATCGGAGTGTCACGTACTGACACAAGAGGAAGAAGGATAATGAATCTTGAAAGATGAATAATAATATACTCAATCTAATGAATCTAATTCCCAAAAACGAGTATGGTATTGAGGCTTGAGTCCTCATGGATGAACTTGGTAGTACTTATTGATGATTATAGTACTTGTTGTTGCTACATGTTGAGCATTATAGTTGTTTTATAATGTTACTTGACATATATTGTCTTCTATTTTGAGTTGGCCGATGATATCTACTCAGTACCCGTGTTTGTACTGACCCCTACTTGTTTGTTTCTTTCTTTGTTATTTGTGGAGTGCAGCAAACGTTCCGTCATCTTCAACCCAACAGTGATTCTAGCCAGTCTTCTTCACACCGGATCTTCAGGGTGAGCTAATGCTTCTAGCTTGGACTGGATCTTCTTCTTCAAGTCTTGATGCCTTGAACTTCCGGCATGGACTAGCTTTTTAGTTGTTTAGCTTTTAGAATACTCTTAGTTTAGTCATTTGATTTTACATGTTCTTGTGGTGATGACTTCCAGATTTTGGGGAATAATAGATGTTGAATTTTAGTAGTTATTGAATTGGTTTTTATTAATGAGTTAAGTCTTCCGCATTACTTTCTGTTGATATACATTGAACTTTTAAGGTTTAGATTGGTTGGTTCGCTCACATAAGAGGGTAAATGTGGGTGCCAGTCGCGGCTCGGTTTTGGGTCATGACAAAGTTGGTATCAGAGCATTAGGTTCGTTGGTCTCATCACACAAGAACGAGTCTAGTAGAGTCTTAAGGAACGGTAGGGGGACGCCTTTACTTTTCTTTGAGAGGCTATAAGACTTTAGGAAAATTCCATTCTTTCATTCTTTCTTTCGTGCCACTACTTGAGTCAAATTGGTATCTAGGTGATACAAATTGGTATATGACCATCTTCACTCTATTTCGCAGATGGTTAGAACTAGAGCAACGACCGCACCAGCAGCAACAACGGCAAGACAAGAAACGACTCAGCCAGCCACTGGGGCTGTAGCTTGGGGAGGATCAGTGGTAAGAGGCCGTGGAAGAGGTCGTGGGAGGACGTCCTCTAGAGGAAGAGGACGAGCACCTATCCCATCTGATACTAGGGCGGTGACTCCTCCACCGATCGAGGAGGTGATAAGAGAGGGTGAGGAAGGGGAGAATGAACAAGTGCAAAATGAGGAATTGCCACCCCAACCTACCCCAGAAATGATCAATCAGGTTCTTGCTTATCCTAGCGGGTTATCTGATCAGGGTCAGGCACCTCCAGTGGTTTCTGCACCAACACCTCCGGTTTCAGAGGTACGACATGCGGCTACTATGGCTCCCCGCAAGAATGCCTCATTGGAAATAGGCACATTTCCACGTCTGACTACTGGGCCTATAATGACAAATGATCAGCATGAACTTTACAGTAAGTTCTTGAAATTGAAACCTCTAGTCTTCAAGGGTGCAGAATCTGAGGATGCTTACGATTTCCTGGTTGATTTTCATGAGCTACTACACAAGATGGGTATCGTAGAACGGTTTGGCGTTGAGTTCGTGAGCTATCAGTTTCAAGGGAACGCCAAAATATTGAACGGTTTGGCGTTGAGTGTCAACCAACAGAGGCACCGCCTATGACTTAAGCATCATTCTCTAGCTTGTTTATGGAGAAGTATATCCCAAGGACTTTGAGAGATAGAAAAAGGGATGAATTCTTGAGCCTAGAGCAAGGTAGGATGTCGGTTAATGCATATGAGGCTAAGTTTCGTGCTTTATCAAGGTATGCCACTCAACTCTGTTTCAGTCCACAAGAGCGGATTCGCTGGTTTGTGAAGGGGTTGAGGTCAGAATTGCGGATTTCAGCCATACAGGTAAGCGCTACGGCAAAATCCTTCTAAGAGGTGGTAGACTTTGTGATAGAGGTGGAAGGAGTGAAGCCAGATGACTTCACCACGACATCGACATCAAAAGGTTTCGAAAGGGAGGTGAGTTCAATGGTTCTTATACTAGGGACAGGGTTCCGGAGGTTACTCAGTTCGACCAATTCAGTCTTCACTACAGACTGTAGTTGGGGGTCCACCTCAGACCAGCCAACACTTCTCTGAGAGACCTATGCATGAACCTCGAGAGTGCTATGGATGTGGGGAGATTGGACATATTAAGAGATATTGTCCAAAACAGAGTTATCGGCCCCCAATAGCTAGAGGTAGAGGTGGTTATGGAAGCGGCCGTCATTCTGGAGGACGTGGTGGTCGAGGTAATGGTGGTCACCAGAACGGCAGAGGTGATGGGCAAAACGGAGTCACTATAACACAACATGGTAGGGGCAACGGACAGACAAACGATAGGGCCCATTGTTACGCTTTCCCTGGGCGGTCTGAAGTGGAGGCATAAATTATAGACAACTGAATAAGGTAACTATTAAGAACAAGTATCCTCTTCCCCGCATCGATGATTTGTTCGATCAGTTACAAGGTGCTTGTACCTTCTCAAAAATCGATTTGAGATCTGGTTATCATCAATTGAAAATACGGGCAACGGATGTGCCCAAGACTGTTTTTCGGACTAGATATGGGCATTATGAGTTCTTAGTAATGTCTTTTGGGCTTACGAATGCCCCTGCCTCTTTCATGAGCTTGATGAATGGGATTTTTAAGCCATATCTTGAACTCTTTGTCATCGTATTCATTGATGATATATTGGTTAACTCAAAGAGCAAGAGGGAACATGTGGAGCACTTGAGAATTGTATTGGAAATGCTGAGGGAGAAAAAGCTTTATGCCAAATTCTCCAAGTGTGAGTTTTGGCTAGATGCAGTGTCCTTCTTGGGGCATGTGGTTTCTAAGGATGGAGTGATGGTGGATCCTTCTAAGATTGAATCAGTGAGTACTTGGGTAAGACCCACAAATGTTACAGAGGTGAGGAGCTTTGTTGGATTAGCTAGCTATATCCGCCGATTTGTCAAGGGGTTCTCTTCTATTGCTTCCCAATTGAAAAGCTTGACTAAGCAGAATGTTCCATTTGTATGGTCGGATGAATGTGAGGAAATCTTTCAGAAGCTCAAGACCTTGTTGACTACTGCACCAATCCTTACCCTGCTAGTGGAAGGTAAGAATTTCATTGTCTATTGTGATGCATCCTATTCGGGTTTGGGTGCAGTGCTAATGCAAGAGAAGAATGTAATTGCTTATGCTTCAAGGAAATTAAAGGTGCACGAACGTAATAACCCGACCCATGATTTGGAGTCGGCCGCGGTAGTATTTGCATTAAAGCAATGGAGGCACTATTTATATGGGTTTAAGTGTGAAGTCTATACGGATCATCGTAGCCTACAGTATGTCTTTACTCAGAAAGATTTGAATTTGAGACAGAGAAGATGGATGGAACTACTGAAGGACTACGATATCACGATTCTGTATCATCCGGGAAAAGCTAATGTTGTGGCAGATGCTTTAAATAGAAAGGCAGGAACCATGGGAAGCCTAGCTCACTTGAAAGTTTCTAGACGCCCATTGGCCAGAAAAGTTCAGATTCTGGCTAATGACCTTATGAGGTTAGAAGTAAATGAGAAGGGAGGATTTTTGGCTAGTGCGGAGGCAAGATCTTCCTTCCTTGACAAGATTAAGGGAAATCAGTTTAATGATGAGAAATTGATCCGGATTTGAGATAAAGTGTCGCGAGGAGAGGCTAAAGAAGCGACAATCGATGATGAAGGTGTTTTGAGAATCAAGGGAAGGGTATGTGTACCCCGCGTCGATGATTTGATTCACACTATTCTTACAGAGGCTCATAGTTCAAGGTATTCTATACATCCTGGTGCAACCAAGATGTATCGTGACCTAAAGCAACACTTTTGGTGGAGTAGAATGAAGCGTGACATTGTTGATTTTATTGCCAATTGTCCAAATTGTCAGCAAGTTAAATATGAACACCAGAGGCCCGGAGGAACACTACAGAGAATGCCCATTCCTGAATGGAAGTAGGAGAGAATTGCAATGGACTTCGTGGTTGGTCTTCCAAGGACTTTGGGAAAGTTTGATTCTATCTGGGTAATTGTGGACAGATTAACTAACTCTGCTCACTTTATTCCGGTCAAGGTGACCTACAATGCAGAGAAGTTAGCCAAACATTACATCTCGGAAGTTGTTCGATTGTATGGGGTTCAACTATTCATCATATCAGATAGAGGTACTCAGTTTACTTCTAAGTTTAGGAAAACATTGCATGCGGAATTTGTACTAGGTTGGACCTTAGTACTGCGTTCCATCCTCAGACCGATGGTCAGTCTGAGCGAACAATTCAAGTGTTGGAGGATATGCTTCGTGCATGCGTGATAGAATTTGGTGGCCATTGGGATAACTTCTTACCCTTAGAAGAGTTCTCCTACAACAATAGCCATCACTCAAGTATTGATATGGCCCCATTTGAGGCACTATATGGGAGGAGATGTAGGTCTCCCATTGGTTGGTTTGATGCATTTGAAGTTAGACCTTGGGGTACTGACCTTCTAAGGGAATCGTTAGATAAAGTGAAATGCATCCAAGAAAAGCTTTTAGCGGCTCAAAGTAGGAAGAAGGAATATGCAGATCGGAAGGTTAGAGACTTAGAGTTTATGGAGGGTGAGCAAGTCTTACTGAAGGTTTCGCCCATGAAAGGGGTGATGCGATTTGGTAAACGAGGTAAGCTAAGCCCAAGGTATATTGGTCCATTTGAAGTTCTGAAGCGCGTGGGGGAGGTAGCTTATGAATTAGCCTTGCCCCCAGGACTGTCAGGAGTGCATCCGGTATTTCATGTGTCTATGTTGAAAAGATGCCATGGGGATGGAAACTACATCATCCATTGGGATTCAGTTCTGCTTGAATAGAATTTGTCTTATGAGGAGGAGCCTGTTGCTATTTTAGATAGAGAAGTCCGCAAGTTGAGGTCAAGGGAGATTGCATCAGTCAACGTTCAATGGAAGAATCGGCCAGTTGAAGAGTCCACTTGGGAGAAGGAGGCTGATATGCAAGAAAGATACCCACATCTGTTTACCGATTCAGGTACTCCTTTTCGCCCTTGTTTCTTTTCGTGTGATCGTTCGAGGCTGAATGATAGGTAAATTGGTATCTATTGTAACGACCTGTTTAGTCGTTTTGAGCAGCAAATTTTATTTCTGGAAAAACTGGCTGAGAGGACGGATCCCACGACGGACCGTCGTGGGCACGATAGACCGTCGAGGGCGTCTCGTTTCAAAACACTTAGAAATTAGAAATTTTGGTACTAAAATCGACTCTCTGAACTTCGCGACGAAATGGCAGGATGGACAGTCGTGGGCACGACGGACTGTCACACATTTTCCACAGAAATTAATTCTCTGAACTTCGTAACGGAATGGAAGGGCGGACCGTCGTGGGCACGACGGGCCGTCACACATCTTTCACAGACCCTTAGTAAAAATTTAGTCTCTGAACTCAGTGACGGAATCAGCAGGACGGACCGTCGCAGGCAAGACGGGCCGTCACAGGCTGCGTAATCCCAGGCTGGGTCGGATTTCTGTTAAAAGTTTTATGGGGCGTTTTGGACTATTCCTGCTATAATTATAAATTTAGTAGGTTAATGTTAATAATTTAACTACTTGGGGGTTAAAGGAGATAACCTTGAATTGATTAATGGGTTAATTCATCATCTTTTATACTTAATTATATGCTAATTAGGGTTAAAGAAAGAGGGTTTGAATAAGAAAAATAGAAAGAACAGAGAGAGGGAGAAGAACAATCGAGAGAGAGGAGAAACAAGAGAAAACAAAGCTTTGAAAAGTAGATTGCTTGATCACGAATCTTTGGTGGAGGTAGGTTATGGTTTATGTTATTCGTAGTAAACTCTTAATAGCGAATGATATGTATTGGGTAGTATTGTAAACCCTTCTTTATGCTTAATTTTATGCTTGCATGAATGTGATTATATAATTGTGATAAAATAAGCATGATGAGGTTATTGAATCCTAAATCTTAAAAAACCCTAATCTACTTGGTTAATGATGATGCCTTGGTATAAAAGAAGGCTTGATGAATGAAAGTAGTGAGATTAGGGGATCGGGTGTCACGTTCCGACACCAGGATAGAATGAGGATCGGAGTGCCACGTTCCGGCACCAGGATAGAATATGGATCGGGTGTCACGTTCCGACACCAGGATAGAATGAGGATCGGAGTGCCACGTTCCGGCACCAGGATAGAATATGGATCGGGTGTCACGTTCCGACACCAGGATAGAATGAGGATCAAAATGCCACATTCCGGCACCAGGATAGAATATGGATCGGGTGTCACGTTCCGACACCAGGATAGTATATGAGGATCGGAGTGTCACGTTTCGACACTAGGATAGTATATGGAGCGGAGTGTCACGTACCGACATGAGAGGAATAAAGATAATGAATCTTGAAAGATGTTAATATACTCAATTTAATGAACCTAATTCCCAAATGAGTATGGTATTGAGGCTTGAGCCCTCATGGGTGTACTTGGCATGCTTATTAATGATGATACTACTCGTTGTTGCTACATGTTGAGTATTGTAGTTGATTTATGATATTATTTGATATATACTGTTTTCTATTTTGAGTTGGCCGATGATACCTACTCAGACTTGTGTTTTGTATGACCCCTACTTGCATGTTTCTTTCTTTGTTATTTGTGAGTGCAGCAAACGTACGGTCGTCTTCAACTCAACTGCAACTCTAGCCAGTCTTCATTACCACGGATTTCAGTGTGAGCTAATGCTTCGCTTGGACTGGATCTTCCTCTTCATGTTTGATGCCTCGAAATTCCGGCATGGACTAGCTTCTACTTATTTTAGTTTCTTAGACACTCTTAGATTAGTAATTTAAGGATAGATGTTCTTGTGATGATGACTTCCAGATTTTGGGGAATAATAGATGTTGAGTTTTAGAAGTTATATAATTGATTTTGTTAATGAGTTTTAAGTCTTGTGCATTACTTTCTGTTGATATTATATTGAAATGTTGGGTTTTTGTATTGGTTGGTTCGCTCACATAGGAGGGTAAGTGTGGGTGTCACTCGCGGCTCGATTTGGGTTGTGACAGTGTTAATGAAGCTCAAAAGTCAACGGATGATTGTTTAAATGTTGATGCATCTACAACGTCAAAATCAAAACCACCAACATTGGACAATTATCCTGATTTTACCATGACACAATAATAGCACTTGATCTGATTCTTAATGCCACCACGCTCCAAATGTGCGAACAAGACACAAGAAGTGGGTAAATACGATTCTTCTCCTTATAGCAGAATGTCGGAAGGAGAAAGCAGTTCAAATAGAGTACCTGCATTCTTTCAAATCAAACATCCATTCCAAAATCACAATGGGTTTGATGTTCCAGTTAAACTGATTGAGGAGTTCAATAAATAGATTTTCAAAGATGTGTCAAGCAGGCGTGGCAGGTAATTTGTACGATGAAAAAATTTATTTTATTTAATTTCTAAACTCCTAAATTAATATAATATTTTTTAAATATATACAGGAAAGCAGCATATTCCAAGATTAAAAACACATTTCATCCTCAAATAGACTTTGGCGTTGTCAAAATCAGAGACAATGATTTTTTTTCATATAACGAGTCAATCGGGCAGACCTTGGGAGGACGGGGTAAGACATTTTTTCAATTAATTATTATGGTTTTGAGTTGCAGTGATATATGTATGAATATTTTTTGTATGAAATATGTGTGAACAGTGAATGAATCAGATAGGTATATTTTTTTTGTTAAAACAACATATTAATACAATAATGTATTATCTCCGAAAGAAGGCAAAATACTCCCAAACAGTCACTTCTTACATACTGTTGATTGTTAGTTTATGGCGTGGGTTGATAAAATTGAGAAACAGTGGAGACAATCAGAATGTGACATGAGATGCATATCACAGGACCATGATGTTGGACAATGCATTAGAGGATATAAGCTGCTTGCTAACATTCCGTGGGATAGGGTTGACGAAGTAATTATCCCAGTCACCATCAATGACGAATTCCATTGGTTTCTTGTTGTGTTCCAAATCAAAAGTAGATGTCTATATGTATATGATTCGATGATGGTAGGATTTGTTCATTCAAGGAAAGTCAAAGAAGCTGTTGATAAGCTTGCAACCATGATTCCTTTATTTCTGACGAGCACAGGGTTTTATGGCAAAAGGCTTGATTTGTATGCGAATAATCTCCCTGATTATCAACAGAAGTCTCACTCTGAACCTCTAAGTATCAAGAGTGTTACACATGTTCCTCAACAAGAAGAAAGTTCAAAGGATGTATATTTCTTACATTATTTTTTATTCATTTTAAATTGAAATTGCTATATATTCATTACAATTTTTTTTTCAATTTGTTTACAGTGATTGTGGTTTATACACATCTCTATTTGCCGAATACATGAGCAATGATTTTTTTGATATATCACATATTGATATTGATTCAAAATATCATCGTCGAAGATATGCTACATTACTTTGGCATTATGGAAAATCAAAGAATGATGAAGGCGCAATCAGTGAAAGTGAAGTTACAGGAACAGTTGCTAGCAAGAAGGGTGGACCTCGAACTCATAAAGAACAAGTTATGGACACCACCAATTATCCTACTCCAAAATTTCGTATCAGGAACTAGAAATCTTCATGACACAATGTACATTTTTTTGAATAATTTGTTTTTTTTTAACTTATGAACAATTTATGTATTTTCCCAGTTTTTTTATTATGACTACTGATGGTTTTATATAAATTATTACTGATTATTACTAAATGTGTCTGACTTTAAAATATATGAACAATGTATGAATCATGTATGAAAATTATACGAATTATGAATGTCATATTAAAATTTGATATATAGTACATAGTAATGTTAAATTATTCCATAAATTTGTTTTGCATGAATACTATACACTTACAAATACAAACAGAAACAAATATTAATTATATTACTGGTATGAATAATGTATGAAAAATGTATGAATTATATCATACATTTATACCTTAATAAATGTGTATGACCTTCTTGAATACATTATTCATACCAGTAATATACATACAATTGTTTCTGTTTGTATTTTGAAAAAATATATTTTTCAAAATACAAACAGAAACAATTGTATGTATATTACTGGTATGAATAAGTATGAAAACTGTATGAATTATAACATATTATAATATAATATGTATAACCTAAACATACATTATTTTTTTTATGCAAGTATTGAATTTGTATAAATGTATAAATTTTGTATGTAGTCCCCATTATGAATGCAATAACTGAATAAATGTTATATGATTATATGAATTATTATTGTTAACATTTGTTAATATATGAACAATTGTATATACCATGTATGACATTTGTATAAAAAGTAATATTATTCAATAAAAAAATATTTTATAACAGTTGTAACCCTCAAAAATACAGATTTAACAGTACGACATCATTGTTTTTGTACAGGATAATTTGAACAAGTCTTCCTATTGTGTCCAACCTGATGGCATCTACGGCATGTGCTTTTTGTCCTCTTGAATTTCACATCTGCGAACCCCTTTCACCGTTCAAGTTTGGGTCTTCCTGCTGCTCTTTTTGGACCAGGCGGCATCAATTTAGGATCTGAAATTTAACTTGGTATATCCCATGTACTCTCGCATGGGATAGGCTCGACAAGTCATAAGCTCCTTTGAAATTCTTGAGGCTATAAAAAGCAGAACAAAAATCAGCTTCATGTAACTTCCTGTACCAGAGAACAACAATTGCATGACCACACGGGTATCTCATAATGTTGAAATCCTCCGCAACTACACATCCTTGTGTTCAAATTTACTATGTATTTCTTTGCTCCTTCAGCTACAACATGCAGATCAACAATTAAAGGTATCACCTGTGAAAAAAGATTTATACATGCTGCAGATTAGTATGAATTAAAAATACAATACAGTGAAACACATACCCTCATATTGCACGACAATGTAATACTTTTCTGTAGATAAATATCATATTTTTTTGTCAGATTAGATGTAGTCTTATCAACCTCCTCATTATGCTTGTGAATCCACCTCTGAATTATTACCCTCATAAACTCAAGAAGTGAAATCACTGGTAACCTCCATGCTAATCTGTTAACATTATTCAATGACTCTGCGATGTTTGAAGTCATGGTCCATGTGCACTTACAATTCGAGTAAGCTCTTGACCATTTGCTATAACCAATATCAAACAAGTATGGTCGTATTCACGTATCTATCTGATCTATTCTTCCCATAATTGTCTCAAGCTGTTGTTTTGTATAAGCTTATGCTAATGAAAAGAACAAAATCTTCAGTATTTCTATTGAAATTATTCAAAACATTGACTGATAAATGCCATATGCATGCATAATGTTCTGATTCAGGATATACATTTGTTGTCCCTTTCCATATGCTTTCATTTCTGTCTGACATAAAACACATATTTGTCTAACTCCATATGCTTCTCTAAATTGCTCAAAGAACCATGTCCATGAAGCATCATTTTCAAAATCTACTATCGCATACGCCAACGGAAGTATATGACCTGCTCATTAATTTTTAAAAAACATATCACACAAATCAGAATTATCATTCATATATTTTTTAATTATATTATATAATTAAAAAATTATATAGGCTAAATTTTTACCTCCCGGATCCAATGTGCTTGCATAGTTAACATTGTACCACCATATGAACATTATAATGCAGCACCATCAACAACTACAATTGGGCTACAATATTCCCAGCCCCTAATACAGCTTCTAAAGCAACAAATGCAAAATAAAAATGTATCACATTCATTCCTTTTTATTTTCAAAACAGATCATGGATATGTTTGCTCCAAAATTTAAAAATAACCTGAAAATAACAGTCCAATTCATACATAAAAAATTCATATTTTATACATAAAAAATACACATAACTGTTACTGTATAAATTTATCATTATTTTCGAAATTACCTGAAAATAACAGTCCAATTCATACATAAAAAATACATATTTTATACATAAAGAATACACAAAACTATTCATGCACAACAAAATAACTAATGTTTAAATTTATCATTATATTCTAAATTACCAGGTAATCTTGCATAAGATTCTGCTGGATCTCCACGCACCAACTTTACTGCTTTTTCTTTAGCTCTCCATGCATGTATGTATGTCAACGAAACACCATACAATTTCAACATATCATCAGCTACATCTTTTGGAGTATAACCTTAGATGGATCAATATAATTATCCATTATCAAGACAGCAACAACGTTAGTTTTCCCTTGACGTCTGGCATAAACTCTTTCTCTAACACAGCATGTGTGCTGAGCAATATACTTCCTAACTTTGAATAAACTAGATTTATTCAAACTAAATGCCCTCATCATCCAAGAACAAATCTTAAAAATACAATTCAGGTGATAACTGTTACAAAATTAATAAAATATACATTACAATATATATACATTGTAACAAAACAAAAAAAATATTAAACTTACTTAGATGCATTACAACGTGCAACTCGAAAGTTGAACTTCCCAACAAGTCCAACATGCCTCATAACCTCCTTAAGGGTTTCTTTATTATTATAAATCTGATTATAATATACAAATAAATTAGAATGATCACATATTATATCATTATCTACTTCACTATTATCATTGACAACTCCGTCTAAATCCATTCCGATAAAACGGATAG
Source organism: Solanum peruvianum (assembly GCA_027705065.1). NCBI lineage: Eukaryota > Viridiplantae > Streptophyta > Magnoliopsida > Solanales > Solanaceae > Solanum > Solanum peruvianum. The sequence continues at coordinate 22,511 of JAKWJD010001461.1, read as the reverse complement.
CATTATTGGAGTATAGATCTATGTTATTCTGTGATAATCTAACATCAGAATTTATTCTATCATTAACTATAACTCTATGACATTCGTTTTACTGCCCAAAAACTTTCAAAGTGATGCATAATGGATATTTTGTAAAAAAAATCCAAATTCACCCTCATCTGATCTAGATAAACCTTTACCCCAACATCATTATTAATTTTTATAGGTGGACACATTTCGCTAACTATATACTTTATCTCAACATAATTTAGATTTTCTTCTATGTTTAGCTAAGTTACTATAGCATTAACTAAACCAGTATAAAGAGTAGAAGTATCGTATAGGATGCCCTCCATATCAAAGTCGACGTATTTCCCTGTTTCACAACATTAAAATTACATTCAGTGCATCCCATAATAAAATTATATAAATTTATTCATACATAATTAATACACACTTCATACACAATTTATATATAAGTCACTGTTTAACACACACTTCATACACTTCGTACAAAAATAATACACACTTCATACACAATTTAATAAATAATTACTACACTCTTTATACACTATTGTAATTTACTACACAATTAATACATTTTTTATTGCACACTTAATACCATTTTATACAAAATTAATACACAAATCATACACAAATTAATATACAAGTCACATATATATGCAATAACAAAATTTTAAATTAATACAATTTTTATACCTACTGCATACTACACAATTAACTAGAACATACAATCTAAAATACACTTTCATACACAATTTATCCAATTTAATAAAAATAATAATATACAGTTAATTCAATTTTTACACAAATTCATATATATATACAAATCAATAACAGCTACGTACAACTAAACATTGACTTTCTTATATATTGTTCATACACTATTTATATACATTAAAATACAAAATGTATATTATAATTACAAAATGTCAGATATTGTTCTACTGTTTCAAAAACAAAAAAATTGCAAATTGATTAAAAACTGTAAACTTTCTTAATTTTAACCAGTAATCACATTTAACATCATTCTTCGTTTTAATTACACATGAAAATACATTTAACAGGAAATATTTATTAGTAGAAACATTGAATAAATGTATCACAAAAAAAATATATATCAATTGAACATATGCAATATAACATGGGTAAAAAAATATGACACATTACTAAAATATTAAAAAAAAACTAACCCGATGAATTCCATTTGCCACCATGTTTAATTAAAATTGACACAATTTTCTCCATCAAATCAAATCTAAACTTTTTCAACCTTCAATTTTAATTGTTTTTTCAAAAAAATAAAATGATAAAATATGACAGAATTCGAATGTATGAATATAGTTCAATTTATGGAAAAAAAATGATACACGTTTATGGAAAGAAGATAATAGAATACAATTTTTTAAGGATAAAAAATCAAAACTAATTATCATTAAAAACGGATTGAGACAATTAAGGTGCATATCTATAATTAATATATTTTAAAATCCCTTAAAAGGTGCACATTTTGTTATCAGTTAGTAACATTAACTACATTCACGGAAATTATCCAATTTTAATTAATCATTTTTTATTTATTTTTCGTCCTAATTTTACAGAATAAATATTAACAATATTTTAATTTAAAGAAATGCTATAAGTTGATATATTGAATGTTATAGAATGAAAATCAAACTCTTATGCCATAACTTGAGAATATGACTACATAATATGCTATATACGTAATTTACACTTTATAATTTATTTGGTTCAAAATAGTAAACTTGTGAATTTATTGAACATAATTATCTATGCTCTTTCTATTTAGTTCCTCAAAATGTCAAAATAGTTCTTTTTCCCAGAATATTCAATTAAAAAAAATATTCTATTACAAGTTTTAAATAACATTAAAATCTACACAATAATATGTTGAGTTCTTAAGTTTTTCATCTTTATTATATTTTTTTGCTAAAAATCTGGTTTTTTCTTATTATTTTTTTTACTTTTACAATTTTTCTATTTTTAATTGTAGAATAATAAATATGTCAATAACTATTCATTTATATTCATAAATAAAACTTAAGGATCATTATTTTCATTACTATCATGATTTTATTATGATTATCTCTAAATAACTAATAGTCATATTCTTGGCATTGTTTGTTATTCATATTTTAGTTCTATAAATAAATGCATTTTATGACTTTGGGCAAATGGTCACATTAGTCTTTTAAATTATTAAGTTTTAGATACATATTTTATTCATCCATTAATTTGACTCGAAGAATAAAACTATTGAATGATCATCAACTTGTGCAAATGGATGTCAAACAAGAGTACGAAAGATTGTGTATTAATTTCGTATACAATTTTATTTTGATCAATAGGAATGTAAGCGGGGTAAAAATAATGTTGCATTCTTTTTCTATAGTTCTCTTTATTTTTTATTTTATACGGAAAGAAATTATGGTTATAAATTTAAACATATTTTTTATGGTTCAAAAAAGTAACTTAGGAATTTGTTGGAAGTTATCTAACTACTATCAAAATATTTCTTTATGAAAGCAATTAAATATCTGGATAAATGCATAATGAAATTTAATTATTTTTTATAATCGCGGGAAGCGCGGGTGAGTTCACTAGTTTAATATAAAAGGAATTATTTCATAAATACTAAGAAAATCTCATCGTCACAAGCAAACCTTAAAGACATGACATAATATCTTAAGGACACCACCCTTTACATTTGAAGGAAATAACAATAAGTCTTAACAAAAACTAAGAAACATATACTATGTCCTTGAATATATGAGGACATACCAAGTCTTGAGAGAATAGATTTCCCAAGCTTTGCCTTCTAGACTTCTCCTTGCTTCAAAACCAATTCTTATAGAGTATACAAAAGTATGGGATTAGTAAAAATAATGTACTAAGTATGGCATATGCAAAAACATGCAAATAGGGACATTTTGGAATAAATTCATTTTCATGTCAAGAATTAAAATATTCAAGAATATAGAAGTAAAATGACATAAAAATCATCATTAACATATAGAGAAGGACCTCCGTAATTTTTAACAAAAAGGACCATTTTACAATAAACTATCCAAAATTACATTGAACCCATTTTAACTTTACAGTGAACTATTATAATCCCAAAATAGTGAACTCCAAAAGTCAAGCCAAGAGGAAGTGAACTCATTTCCGTAGGAGTTTCCCTAGCTAAGGTTGTCCTAAGATTCACCAAAGTAAGACATGAAGGAAACACCCATACACCTCTTTCAGTACACACCTAGGTGATCCTCAAGACTACCCCTTCTAGGCTTACTCGCCTAAAGAGAACAAGTCCCCAATCAATGAAAAGACATTAGAAGAACACTCAAACAACACACCAAGACTTCCCTTTCGGAATGCCTACTTAGTGCAATGAGTAGATGGTGTCCTATTCCACCACCTACCCTAAGTAGTACACTCTTTTAGAAGACTTAACTCATTCAATAGCATCCCATACCACCACATACGCTAAATTGTACGTTCTTTTGTTCCTACGCTTCATACAAGACACACCAAGACCCACCTTTCGGAAGGTCTTCTTAGTGCAATGGAAAGATGGAATCCCATTCCACCACCTACCCTAAGTAGTACGTTCTTTTAGAAAACTTAGTTCATTCTTTCTTTTGTGGGGGTTAGCTTAATCGACATAGACCATGAGAGGTAGACATGGAATACCGAGACTACCCTTATTTGATGAGGGATCCCCACTTGCCTAGGGTAGGGTCATTCTCTTGGATTTTACATGGCTTTCTCAATAGCTACACCTATGCGGGCGCATAGTTAAGGGATAAGGATATTACATCTAAGTAACTCATTCTCTACTAACGAGGGGTACTCATCTCAAGAGATACATTAGAAAACAACATCTCAACTCACGAAGTGTAACCACCACTTTTTCATATCCTCTAGATGCTAGGCATTACTCCCCATAGATTCTCAACATCATAAAAACTATAGGTTAAGGATAAATAGTGGAAACCAAATCTCAACTCACGAAGGGTATCCATCCTACTACATATCTTAGAAAACTCTTGGAAGACAATGAAGTTTCTATTTAATACTTCATCTCAACTCACGAAGAGTGTTCACCCCAAATCTACCCTTAGTCATAATTAGTAACTTCAATCATTCATTCAAGTTTGAGTGTGTGTGTGTACATGCTAACAAACCTTGCACCTAATAACCATTTCATTAACATTAAATTTTTGACAGGCTTACACCTTTATTCAACATTTCTCACACACTAGCATGCTCAACATATATACATACTTCACTTAGGCATAATCTAAGAAAGACATGAAATTCAAGCTTCATATTGTATATCAACATGAACCTAATCATTATCACTTCATTTCACACACTAGGACTTCAAAGACTTAGTCACAATACATACCAAATATAACCAAATACATCAAGTAAATACTGTCACCAAGAAGGTGGACTATACCACGCAAGAGCATTTCATAATAAGAACTATACAATAAAACCAACTCAACATTTAACAAAGATTTCACCACCTATAATCAATTCTTCGACATTTCATCATAATATGGACCTTAGGGAAGTATCTAAACCATACTAACAACATAACGAAACAAAAACTTAAACACTACACAATCATGTTCATTTAACCCATTTCTTAAGCTAAAAGTTGGAAATATGCATAAACATGAGTTCATTAGGGTTTTGACATTAAAATCATAAATTAATGCTAGAATCAACATAATTGAATCATTAAAACACTATTAAAAGAATACTCATTCTTAGAATCAAAACTAGAAGAATATTCAGTTTGAAAACCCTTTTTGAACTATTTTAAAAAGGACTCCTTGAATGAAAGGGAGTTCAAGGATTACTACCATACCTCAATGTGAAGGAAAAATACTAATTTTGATGAATAAACACTTCCATCAAACCCTCCTATGTCTTCCTTGAGTCTTAGCTCTAATGGAGTTTTAGAGAGAGTTTGTCTTTAGAGAGATACTTTGAATATTTGAAATAAGGGGTCTTGTCTAGGTCTAATACTTAAAACTAAATTAGTATACCTTAAAACCCCTAAAATAATAATCTTAGGGTCATAAAATATTTGGGATGAATTTAAAGAATACCCCAAGACAAGGCAATCGTGTCTAGCAGGTTTTGCAAGACCACCATCGACGCCATCAACGATGGACCATCGATGCATCGACATCCCGTTGATGAAGGATACTGGTTTGGTACTTCATCTACCAAAATTTCAGGTTGCAGGTCCAATCATGGACCAAGTAGATGAGTCGTCGATTGGTCGACTGGCCGTTGACTGGTTTGTTGGGTTGACACTGTTTTGGCAGTTTTGGCTCAAAGTCTTGGGTTCTTCTCTAGTGACCCTCGTGGGTCCTAGGTGGGGTCATACCAGACTTATAATCCCTATACATATTAATGTAGGTATTAGTAATATCCAACATCAATTTCCATTAAAACGGACCCGCAAAACTCACTAAACCACATTAAGACAAACAAGCCCTTTCTAAGGCACACCTTCCGAACGTCATGGATGTTCTTGGACATTTGACCTCCAAACTTAACCAAACTTTATAGACTTTCTAACGACATCAATATAATTCATTTCAACACAAAGCTAACTCAATAAACATTCATGAACCTCTAGTTCACCTTAGTTTGTTTTAGGGTGTTACAATGATGAGTCTAGAGTACAAAGAAACCCTTCATATTCCTTAACCATCTGCCTACATGGGATGTATCCTAGTTATACCATTGGAAAGTAGAACAACCCTCCATTAGAGTAGGTTCATGACTATGTATTCCATGCATAGGTAGTATAGTATATGTTTGTTAATACCTATTCTCATCATATGGGATACCTACTAGTATTAGAGAAGTTCTATGAAGTTTAGGAGATGATATAGGACGATATATAGACATTGCACAATTAGTCTTTTAATATGTTAGTGAGTGAGTCCCTAGTTTTTCTCCATGACCATTACTTGAATGTCCTTATTTGTTGAATGTCTCTTAGTTAACTAGTAAAGATAATGAGACAAATTGGAAAGTATGTATAATGACTAAGTACTTACTTAGAGTTTTACGGATTGCTTAGTTAAGGTATGAAGGGGGCATAGGAATGGTCACCTCATGTCTTACCTAGGAAAGTCTCAAGAATAACTCTAGATAGGGAAAATAAATTAATAAAGTAGACATGATGTAAACTTAGGTAGTCTTAACGATTATTTAGGTATATTGGGGGGGGGGGTTATGGACGTTCTTTTTTAAATTACTTAAGTAAATATTTTGATAACCTTTGGGTGAAGAATGTCATAATACATATACGTTGTTGTGTTTGGTGAAATTAATATTTTGCTAGGTAGTCGAAAGGATCTCTTAGGTATGTGTGAAGGAATTTTATGGGTGGTCGCTTATTAACTCACTCAAGTGAGCCTTAGAATAACCTTTTGTTATAGGATATCATGTTATGTGTTTTGTAAGTGTTATTGATGTTATCTTGTGATGTGTGAATTGTAGGTAAAGTTAAAGTGAAGTCACTATGCAACATTCACTGTAAGGTTACTATGATTTGGTTATATATTGAGTATGATTTGTAATGTGTCCTAAATGTGGTGTTTGGTGAGTAAATGTGGTTCTTATACTTTTAATATGAGTTTTAATCAAAAAGATAATATTTCTCACAAATGTCTGTTTCTCATGATTTTATGCGTTATTCCTTACTTAGTATACACATTGTACGAATTCCATACTTTTTTTTATATATAAAGGTGTAGGTGGAAGGTGAGAAGAGACTTGATGCAAAACTTCGAAGTTAGGATTTATTCAAGTAAGTTGAAGTATTTCACCATTTGACTTGAGGGCATAAGTATATTTAAACTTTTTTTTATTCAAAGTATCGCAATAGACTAAATAATTATATATTCTTATTGTACAGGCCGTGTCACAAGTATTCTTGAGTCTAGGATTGACATATGTTGAGACTTAATATTTTCCTATGATTATAATATTAATGTAATGAACTGTTTAGTCGTTTTGAGCAGCAGATTTTTAATTCTGGAAAAACTGGCCAAGACTACGAGCACTGCGACGGACCGTCATAGGCACGACGGCCCGTCGAGGGTGCAGCGTGTCAGCATACTTAGAATTCTGAAATTGGGTACTGAAAATCGACTCTCTGTAAATTGTGACGGACCTGCAGGACGTGCCGTCACATCCACGACGAACCGTCGTGAGTTTCCGTTGCAAAACACTTCAACTTTTGAGAATTTGGTACAAGAAACGAGTTTCTGACCGTCATGACGGAGGTGCAGGACGGACCGTCACAGGGGTGACGGGCCGTCACAGTTCACCTGAAATTTGGGGAGGCTGCGACGACCGGTGTGACGGACCGTCGCAGGCACGACGGCCCGTCACAGGTCACGCAGATCCCAGTCAGAATAGGATTCCTCTACACGTTTTAAGGGTCGTTTTGGACTATTCTTTCCTTAATTATAAAGATTGAGGGTTAATATAAATAGGTCTAATTACTTGGGGGTTAAAAGGAGTAACCTTAAGTTAATTAGTGGGGTTTATTGTCCTCCTTTACACTTAATTATACTTTTAATTAGGGTAAAAAGAAGGAGGGTTTGAATAAAACAAAACAAAAGAAAAGAACAGAAAGAGGGGAGAAACGAACGAGTAGAGAGAGAGAAACGAAGAGGATAGCAAGGATTTTGAGAAGAGTGTTGATTCAATTCTTCGGTGGAGGTAGGTTATGGTTTCATGCTATTCGTAGTAGACTCTTAATAGCGCATGATATGTATTGGTAGTATTGTAAACCTGTCTATATGCTTAATTGTATGCTTGCATGAATATGATTATGTGATTTTGATAAAACAAGCATGATGAAAACCATTGAACCCCAAATCTTGAAAGAAACTTTAATCTATGTTATTAATGATGATGCCTTGGTACAAAAGAAGGCTTGATGATGAAGTAATGGGATTGTGATGCCTTGGTATAAAGAAGGCTTGATGAACGAATTGAACGAGGTTAGTGGATCGGAGTGTCACGTTCCGACACATAGTATTAGTGGATCGGAGTGTCACGTTCCGACACATAGTATTAGTGGATCGGAGTGTCACGTTCCGACACATAGTATTAGTGGGACGGGTGTCACAAACCGACACGTAGATATAGGGGATCGGAGGAGTGTCACGTACCGACACATATAGGGGATCGGAGTGTCACGTTCCGACACATATAGGGGATCGGAGTGTCACGTACCGACACATATAGGGGATCGGAGTGTCACGTACCGACACATAGTGGTAGGGGATCGGAGTGTCACGTACCGACACAAGAGGAAGAAAGATAATGAATCTTGAAAGGTGATAATATACTCAACATAATGAACTTAATTCCCAAATGAGTATGGTATTGAGGCTTGAGCCCTCATGGATGAACTTGATGGTATTTATTGACGATTATAATACTGGTTGTTGCTACATGATGAGTTTATAGTTGATTCATAATATTACTTGATATATATTATCTTCTATTTTGAGTTGGCGATGATATCTACTCAGTACTTGTGGTTGTACTGACCCCCTACTTTTATGTTTTCTTCTTTGTTATTTGTGTAATGCAGCAAACGTTCCGTCAACTTCAACTCAACAGTAGATCTAGCCAGTCTTCACTTCATCGGAAATTCAGGGTGAGCTAATGCGACTAGCTTGGACTGGGTCTTCTTCTTCAAGTCTTGATGCCTTGAACTTCCGGCATGGACTAGCTAGTAGTTGTTTAGCTTCTTAGACAGTTTTAGTTTAGCAATTTGAGATAGATGTTCTTGTGATGATGACTTCCAGATTTTGGGGATAATAATAATAGTTATTGATTTGTTTTTATTAATGAGTTAAGTCTTCCGCATTTCTTTTGTTGATATTGTATTAAAATGTTAAGGGTTAAATTGGTTGGTTCGCTCACATAGGAGGGTAAATGTGGGTGCCAGTCGCGTCCCCGATTTGGGTCGTGACAAACTTGGTATCAGAGAATTAGGTTGTTGGTCTCATCACACAAGAACGAGTCTAGTAGAGTCTTAAGGAACGGTAGGGGGACGCCTTACTTTTCTTTGAGAGGCTATAAGACTTTAGGAAAATTCCATTCTTTCATTCTTTCTTTCGTGCTACTACTTGAGTCCAATTGGTATCTAGGTGATACAAATTGGTATCTGACCATCTTCACTCTATTTCGTAGATGGTTAGAAACTAGAGCAACGAACGCACCAGCAGCAACAACGGAAAGACAAGAAACGACTGAGCCAGCCACTGGGGCTGTCGCTCGAGGAAGAACAGCGGCAAGAGGCCGTGGTAGAGGTCGTGGGAGGACGTCCTCTAGAGGAAGAGGACGAGCACCCAGCCCATCTGATACTAGGGCGGTGACTCCTCCACCGACTGAGGAGGTAGTAAGAGAGGGTGAGGAAGGGGAAACTGAACAAGTGCAAAATGAGGAATTGCCACCCCAACCTACCCCAGAGATGATCAACCAGTACTTGCTTATCTTAGCGGGTTATCCGATCAGGGTCAGGCTCCTCCAGTGGTTTCTGCACCAACACCTCCGGTTTCAGAGATACGACATGCGGCTACTATGGCTCCCCGCATGGATGCATCATTGGGAATAGGCACATTTCCACGACTGACTACTGGGCCTATTATGACAAATGATCAGCATGAACTTTTCAGTAAGTTCTTGAAATTGAAACCTCCAGTCTTCAAGGGTGCAGAATCTGAAGATGCTTATGATTTTCTGGTTGATTGTCATGAGCTAACACAAGATGGGGATAGTAGAACGGTTTGGCGTTGAGTTCGTGAGCTATCAGTTCCAAGGGAACGCCAAAATGGGTGGCGTTCACATGTGAGTGTCAACCAACAGAGGCACCATCTATGACTTGGGAATCATTCTCTAGCTTGTTTATGGAGAAGTATATCTCAAGGACTTTGAGAGATAGGAAAAGGGATGAGTTCTTGAGTCTTGAACAGGGAAGGATGACGGTTAATGCATATGAGGCTAAATTCGCGCACTATCCAGATACGCCACCCAACTTTGTTCAGTCCACAAGAACGGATTCGCCGTTTCGTGAAGGGGTTGAGGTCAGAGTTGCGGATTTCAGCCTTACAGGTAGCGGCTACGGCAACATCCTTCCAAAGGTGGTAGACTTTGAATAGAGGTGGAAGGAGTGAAGCCAGATGACTTCACCACGACATCGACATCAAAGAGGTTTCGAAGGGGAGGTGAGTTTAATGGTTCTTACTCTAGAGGACCGAACTCGGAGGTCACTCGTTCGACCCATACAGTCTTCGCTACAGACTGTGGTTGGGGGTCCGCCTCAGAACGGTCAACACTACTCCGAGAGACCTATGCCTGACTCCAGAGAGTGCTATGGATATGGGGAGATTGGACATATTAGGAGGAATTGTCCAAAACAGAGTTACAGAGCCCCACTAGCTAGAGGTAGGGGTGGTCATGGTAGAGGCCGTTTTTCTGGAGGACGTGGCGGTCGAGGTAATGGTGGTCACCAAAACGGCAGAGGTGAAGGGCAAACTGGAGCCACTACTACGCAACATGGTAGGGGCAACGGACAGACAAATAATGGGGCCCATTGTTACGCTTTCCCTGGGAGGTCTGAAGCGGAGCGTCGTCTGATGCTGTTATCACAGGTAATCTTCGGTTTGTGATTGCATGGCATCCGTATTATTTGACCCTGGCTCCACGTTTTCATATGTATCTTCCTCATTTGCTAACGGTCTAAATTTACATTGTGAATTACTTGACATGCCTATTCGTGTTTCTACTCCGGTGGGTGAGTCTGTGATAGTCGAAAAAGTGTATAGGTCTTGTTTCGTGAATTTTGTGGGGAGCAACACTTATGTAGATTTGGTTATTTTAGAAATGGGTGACTTTGATGTAATTCTGGGTATGACTTGGCTTTCTCCGAATTTTGCGATTTTGGATTGTAATGCTAAAACGGTGACGTTAGCCAAGCCTGGGGCAGATCCGTTAGTGGGGAGGGTGACTACACTTCCAATCCGGTGCGTATCATATCCTTTCTTCGTGCTAAGAAAATGGTGAGTAAAGGGTGTTTAGCTTTCTTGGCACATCTCAAGGATGACACTACTCAAATACCTTCGATTGAGTCAGTTTCGGTAGTCTGTGAGTTTTTGGATGTGTTCCCTGCAGATCTTCCTGGTATGCCACCAGATAGGGATATTGATTTTGTATCGATTTGGAACCGGGCACTCTCCCCATTTCTATAACCCCGTATAGAATGGCTCCCGCGGAGTTAGTTAAGGAGTTAAAGGCACAACTTCAAGAGTTATTGAGCAAAGGCTTCATTAGACCAAGTGCATCTCCTTGGGGTGCTCCGGTCTTGTTTGTAAAGAAGAAGGATGGGAGCTTTCGAATGTGCATAGATTACCGACAGTTGAACAAAGTAACTATTAAGAACAAGTACCCCATTCCTCGCATTGATGACTTGTTCGATCAGTTACAAGGTGCTTGTGTCTTCTCAAAAATAGACTTGAGGTCCGGTTATCACCAATTGAAAATACGCGCTACGGATGTGCCAAAGACTGCTTTTCGAACTAGGTATGGTCACTATAAATTTGTGGTAATGTCTTTTGGTCTTACTAATGCCCCTGCTGCTTTCATGAGCTTGATGAACGGGATTTTCAAGCCATATTTGGACCTCTTTGTGATCGTGTTTATCGATGATATACTGATATACTCCAAGAGTAAGAAGGAACATGAGGAGCATTTGAGAATGGTGTTAGAGTTGTTGAGAAAGAAAAAGCTTTATGCGAAATTCTCCAAGTGTGAGTTTTGGCTAGATTCAGTGTCCTTCTTGGGGCACGTGGTTTCTAAGGATGGAGTAATGGTGGATCCATCTAAGATTGAGACGGTGAAGAATTGGGTAAGACCTACAAACGTGTCAGAAATAAGGAGTTTCGTTGGGTTAGCTAGCTACTACCGCCGATTGTCAAGGGATTCTCTTCTATTGCTTCCCAGTTAACGAACTTGACTAAGCAAAAGTTCCATTTGAATGGTCAGATGAATGTGAGGAAAGCTTTCAGAAGCTTAAGACCTTGTTGACTACCGCACCAATTCTTACTTTGCCAGTAGAGGGTAAGAACTTCATTGTCTATTGTGATGCATCCTATACGGGTTTGGGTGCAGTGCTAATGCAAGAGAAGAACGTGATTTCTTATGCTTCAAGACAATTAAAAGTGCATGAACGTAACTATCCAACTCATGACTTGGAATTGGCCGGTAGTGTTTGCATTGAAGCAATGGAGGCATTACTTGTATGGGGTTAAGTGTGAAGTCTACACGGACCATCGTAGCCTACAGTATGTATTCACTCAGAAAGACTTGAATTTGAGACAGAGGAGATGGATGGAACTACTGAAGGACTACGACATCACTATCTTGTATCATCCGGGAAAGGCGAATGTTGTGGCAGATGCCTTGAGTAGAAAGGCGGGAAGCATGGGAAGTCTAGCTCACTTGCAAGCTTCTAGACGCCCATTGGCTAGAGAAGTGCAGATTCTGGCTAATGACCTTATGAGGTTAGAAATAAATGAGAAGGGAGGATTGTTAGCTTGTGTAGAGGCAAAATCTTCTTTCCTTGACCAGATCAAGGGAAAACAGTTTGATGATGAGAAACTAGGTCGCATTCGAGAGATAAAGTGTTGCGAGGAGAGGCTAAGGAAGCCATAATTGATGAGGAAGGTGTTTTGAGGATTAAGGGAAGGGTATGTGTACCCCGCGTCGGTGATTTGATCAACACTATTCTGACAGAGGCTCATAGTTCAGGATATTCTATACATCCTGGTTCAACCAAGATGTATCGTGACCTAAAGCAACACTTCTGGTGGGGTAGAATGAAACGAGATATTGTTGAGTTTGTTGCCAAATGTCCAAATTGTCAACAAGTAAAGTATGAACACCAAAGGCCCGGAGGAACACTTCAGAGAATGCCCATTCCTGAATGGAAAGGGGAGAGAATCGCAATGGACTTTGTGGTTGGTCTTCCAAAGACCTTGGGTAAGTATGACTCCATTTGGGTGATTGTCGATAGTTAACTAAGTCTGCTCACTTCATTCCTGTCAAGGTGACTTACAATGCAGAGAAGTTAGCCAAGATCTACATCTCAGAGATCGTTCGGTTGCATGGAGTCCCACTCTCCATCATATCAGATAGGGGTACGCAGTTTACTTCTAAGTTTTGGAGGACATTACATGCTGAATTAGGTACTAGGTTGGACCTTAGTAATGCATTTCATCCTCAGACCGATGGTCAATCTGAGCGAACGATACAAGTGTTAGAGGATATGCTTCGTGCATGTGTGATAGAGTTTGGTGGCCAGTGGGATAGCTTCTTACCTTTGGCAGAGTTTTCATACAATAATAGCTATCACTCCAGTATTGACATGGCTCCATTTGAAGCATTGCATGGGAGGAGGTGTAGGTCTCCCATTGGTTGGTTTGATGCCTTTGAAGTTAGACCTTGGGGGACTGATCTGTTGAGAGATTCTATGGAGAAGTGTGAAAGCTATTCAAGAAAAGCTTCTAGCGGCGCAAAGTAGGCAAAAGGAGTATGCAGACCGAAAGGTTAGAGACTTGGAGTTCATGGAAGGTGAACAAGTCTTGTTGAAGGTTTCACCCATGAAAGGGGTGATGCGGTTTGGTAAAAGAGGTAAGTTAAGTCCAAGGTACATTGGACCATTTGAAGTGCTTAAGCGAATAGGGTAGGTGGCTTATGAATTAGCCTTGCCCCCAGGGCTGTCCGGAGTGCATCCGGTATTTCATGTGTCCATGTTGAAAAGATACCATGGAGATGGAAACTACATCATCCGTTGGGATTCAGTTTTGTTGGATGAGAACTTGACTTATGAAGAGGAACCGGTTGCTATATTAGATAGAGAAGTTCGCAATTTGAGGTCGAGAGAGATTGCATCCATCAAAGTTCAATGGAAGAATCGACCGGTTGAAGAAGCTACTTGGGAGAAGGAGGCAGATATGCAAGAAAATATCCACATCTGTTTACAGATTCAGGTACTCCTTTTCGCCATTGTTTTTCTTCCTTGATCGTTCGGGGACGAACGATGGGTAAATTGGTATCTATTGTAACGACTGTTTAGTCGTTTTGAGCAGCAGATTTTTAATTTTGGAAAAACTGGCCAAGACTACGGGCACTGCGACGGACCGTCACAGGCACGACGGCCGTCGAGGGTGCAGCGTGGTACGTGATTTATGATCTGACTCTGGATTATGAAATGGGTACTGTCTAGTAATTGTAAATGTGACCTGCAGGACGTGCCGTCACATCCACGACGAACCGTCGTGAGTTTCCATTGCAAAACACTTCAACTTTGAGAATTTGGTACAAGAAACGAGTTTCTGACCGTCATGACGGAGGTGCAGGACGGACCGTCACAGGGGTGACGGGCCGTCACAGTTCACCTGAAATTTGGGGAGGCTGCGACGACCGGTGTGACGGACCGTCGCAGGCACGATGGCCCATCACAGGTCACGCAGATCCCAGTCAGAATAGGATTCCTCTACACGTTTTAAGGGTCGTTTTGGACTATTCTTTCCTTAATTATAAAGATTGAGGGTTAATATAAATAGGTCTAATTACTTGGGGGTTAAAAGGAGTAACCTTAAGTTAATTAGTGGGTTTTATGTTCTCCTTTACACTTAATTATACTTTTAATTAGGGTAAAAAAAGGAGGGTTTGAATAAAACAAAACAAAAGAAAAGAACAAAAAGAGGGGAGAAACGAACGAGTAGAGAGAGAGAAACGAAGAGGATAGCAAGGATTTTGAGAAGATAGCTTGTTGATTCAATTCTTCGGTGGAGGTAGGTTATGGTTTCATGCTATTCGTAGTAGACTCTTAATAGCGCATGATATGTATTGGTAGTATTGTAAACCTGTCTATATGCTTAATTGTATGCTTGCATGAATATGATTATGTGATTTTGATAAAACAAGCATGATGAAAACCATTGAACCCCAAATCTTGAAAGAAACTTTAATCTATGTTATTAATGATGATGCCTTGGTACAAAAGAAGGCTTGATGAATTGAAGTAATGGGATTGGTGATGCCTTGGTACAAAAGAAGGCTTGATGAATTGAAGTAATGGGATTGGTGATGCCTTGGTATAGAGAAGGCTTGATGAACGAATTGAACGAGGTTAGTGGATCGGAGTGTCACATTCCGACACATAGTATTAGTGGATCGGAGTGTCACGTTCCGACACATAGTATTAGTGGATCGGAGTGTCACGTTCCGACACATAGTATTAGTGGGACGGGTGTCACGAACCGACACATAGATATAGGGGATCAGAGTGTCACGTACCGACACATATAGGGGATCGGAGTGTCACGTTCCGACACATATAGGGGATCGGAGTGTCACGTACCGACACATATAGGGGATCGGAGTGTCACGTACCGACACATAGTGGTAGGGGATCGGAGTGTCACGTACCGACACAAGAGGAAGAAAAAAAAATGAATCTTAAAAGGTGATAATATACTCAACATAATGAACTTAATTCCCAAATGAGTATGGTATTGAGGCTTGAGCCCTCATGGATGAACTTGATGGTATTTATTGACGATTATAATACTGGTTGTTGCTACATGATGAGTTTATAGTTGATTCATAATATTACTTGATATATTATCTTCTATTTTGAGTTGGCCGATGATATCTACTCAGTACTTGTGGTTGTACTGACCCCCTACTTTTATGTTTTCTTCTTTGTTATTTGTGTAATGCAGCAAACGTTCCGTCAACTTCAACTCAACAGTAGATCTAGCCAGTCTTCACTTCATCGGAAATTCAGGGTGAGCTAATGCGACTAGCTTGGACTGGGTCTTCTTCTTCAAGTCTTGATGCTTGAACTTCCGGCATGGACTAGCTAGTAGTTGTTTTAGCTTCTTAGACAGTTTTAGTTTAGCAATTTGAGATAGATGTTCTTGTGATGATGACTTCCAGATTTTGGGGATAATAATAATAGTTATTGATTTGTTTTTATTAATGAGTTAAGTCTTCCGCATTTCTTTTGTTGATATTGTATTAAAATGTTAAGGGTTAAATTGGTTGGTTCGCTCACATAGGAGGGTAAATGTGGGTGCCAGTCGCGTCCCCGATTTGGGTCGTGACAATTAAAGATGTTTTAAGATATTTCGTGTGAAAAGTTTTAATTTTTCATTACTTTCCATACATGTATGCACTGAATGATGTCAAAAGGCTTGTACAAGACCTTCTAGAGGTCAACTACGCCGTCTCTCACTTCGAGATTGTCATATCTTCTAGGTGTACTCTCTGGATGTGACAAAGTTTGTACCAAAACATAGATAATAAAAGTGGTCTTAGGAATCAAAAATTCGCATAAAGTCACGTCTAGTAGAGTCTTGTTCAGACGGTATGAGTCACGACACATCTATAGGCGGAGGCAATAGGAGGATAGAGTTTCACTTTCTTATCAATCTTTTGTTGTTCCTATTGAGTTGAGGTTGTAAAAGTATATTTATAATCTCTTCTCTTGTGTTTATAGGAAGATGAATACTAGAAGAATTACCTCTAGAAGGTTTGAAGAAAAAGGAGTACACGAGGAAGTTCGTCAAGGTGGACTAGCTCCTACAAGGAGTTCAAGTTCCTCAAGATGCTCAAATTCCTCCCCAAGGTGTTCAAGTACCTATTGGAGGTGAAGGTAGTGAGGTTCCGGTGGTTCCCTTGGTCATGACTAATGGGGAGATTAGAGAGGTTGTACTTACTTTAGCCCGAGCCATGACTACCCATGTGAATAGGGGTATTGAACCTAGAGTGAATGCTACGGAAAGTACTATTACCTCTAGATTGAGAGACTTTGTGAGGAATAATCCTCCTATATTTCTTGGCTCTAACGTGGGAGAGGATCCATAAGTGTTTCTAGATTGTGTGTAAAAGGTGTTGAGTGCTATGGTGGTTACTTCTAGGGAGAAGGTGAATTTAGATTCGTACCAATTGAGAGAGGTTGCTTAAGTGTGGTACACAAAATGGAAAGATAATAGGCCAGTTGAGTCGGGTCCTATAGAGTGGGAAAAGTTTAAGGAGACTTTCTTCGGAATGTTTTTGCCAGTGAGAGGACAGAGGTGAAGGTTGAATCGCTTATTAATTTCAAGAAAGTCAATATGAGTGTTGAGGAGAATTTCTCGAAGGTCACTATGTTGTCTAGGTATGCTCCATCCTTGGTGTCTAACTCTAGGGATGAGATGAATAGATTTGTGACAGGTGTTGGCGACCTTGTGAAAGAAGAGTGGTGTACGACCATGCTCCACAATAACATGAATTTGTCTAGACTCATGGTGTATGCTCAATCAATTGAGGAGTCGAAGCTTAGTAGGATTTCTATAAACTTGAAAAGGAGTTGACCAAGTAAGCAAAACCAACCTAGGTTAAAGAAGAGGGCTTAAATGTAAGAAGAACCTAGGGATGGTAAGGTCAGGGTAGTGATTCTCAAAACGGTAAGCCTACTTGAGCTACTTGTGGGAAGAAGCACTATGTGAAATGTCTAGTTGGTACCGGTAATTTCATTGGTTGTGTTAAGGATGGACATAAGGTGAGGGACCATCCTACTATTGCGGCTCGAAGAAATAAAGGTAAGTAAGTTCGTCCAAGTGTTCCGGGTGATGATGTTCCAAGGAAGAATTGTTTCTATGCACTCCAGCCTAGAGGATCAAAGCCGAACGATGAAGATGATGTTGGTAAGTTATATTTTTATCACTTTAGTTGTTATCTGTTCCTTCTATGGGGGGAGTATGGTGAGTAGTGGAGTTTCGATTGATTGTCTCATCTCTTCTATTCAACTCAACCTTGAGAGTTAGAAACTTATAGTAGCATGTTGCATGTTGCTTTGTGTTTAGGAGTCTTGTTAGAATTGAATTTCATTTGCTTCTTGCAGTGAGAATTTTATGAAGTTATGATTATATTATTAATTGAATTTTCATGATTTTATATTTCATATTGTCATGTTTTGATCATTAGTTGCTTCAGAGTTGCATTTTTGAAATTTTGAAGCATGTTCACTATAATGCGTGGCAGATTACTGTGATGTTTATAAATATTTGGCTAAATTGTTCTTTTGTTGCAAATGGTTGTAATGTGTATAGAATTGATGTATATAATCATGATAATGTAGAGAAGGTGTTCCTCCTATTTGAAAAGAATTATGTGAGACATATTTGCATAATGAGTTGTAGATTAGTTTCTATCTTCTTGTGGTGTTTTGAGTCTCTAACGCATGTGAAATTTGTGTTCCTCCTAAATTGTGTATTTTTTATGGTATGGTATGGTGATGCGCTTTTAGTTTTGAGTTTCATATCTCTTGAAAGTGTTTAAAGTGAAGCAAGTGTCATTCGAGGATGAATATTGTCCAAGTGGGGGAGATTGTAACACCTCTAAAGAGATTTAGCTGTAACTAGAGCCTAATGCTTGTGTCATGATGTTTTGAATTCCTAAAATGGGTTAATGCGGTTAGTATGCAGTGTTTAAAGTTTCTTAATGATTTGAGGTCAAACGTCTAAGATCATCCATGACGTTCGAAAGGTTTGCCTTTAAAGGTCCTTGTGTACATTAGTGTGTATAGTTAAGTTTTACGAGTTCGTTTTGGATGAAATTGATGTTAGAGGTCCTAAAATCATATACAAACATATTTGGGTTGGAAACGTGGGGGGAAAAGTCCCCAAGTACCAACCAAGCGTCCTTAAGGAAGGACCCATATTTTGGGCGAAATGTCACGTCCCACCACATCACTCTAAGTCCGTGACACAAGGCTGTCAAAACCAGCCTCACCTACGGAGGTAATCGATCCCCAGTAGGTTGACTAACGCCCCATAGGTGGGTGGCATAGGTTAGGACTTAGATTAGAAGATTAATATCCCAAAGGACAGTCTATGATCCCAGCGACGGGCAACCAGGATGGTCCGTTTGTGGACATACGCCCCGTTGATGGGCAGGCATCGATTGGTTCTGCAACTACTCACAGACTTAGTCTAAAGTGAAGGCGTGAATTGGTAAATTCACCCCACGTCCAAATAATTCTTTGTCCGGTTTCCTAAGGTTATTTTGGGTATTATAAATAGTTTTAAAAGTCTAAAAAACTTAGGTGAATTCACTTTTCAAAATCAAAATCCAAATTCTTTAAAGAACTCTTTAGAACTCCATTCGAGCCCAAACTCAAGATGAAGCTTGGATTGAAGATTTCTTTGTTGATTCTTCATCAATTTCTCATCAAATTCATGGTCTAACATCAATTAAGGTATGACTTTCATCCTTGAATAACTTTTCTTCGAGGCGTCAATCTTCAAAGTGATTTCCAAAGTCTTTCAAAAGATGAAATTGTTCAATTTTGTAATCTATCCACGGGTTCTTGCATAAAATGTTTTGAATCATAGTATATTGATTGAATTGTTATTAATTATATAATTTTAAACTTAAAACTCTATGAACCTATGTAATTCATGTAACCCTAGATTTGATTATTTTGTGGGTGAATTGATTATGTCTTAATGCTATTGAATTCTTTCGTAGATTGATTAGGGCTATTAAATTATAAATGAATCATAATAGAATTATTAGTTGGCTTCCCTAAATTCTTAAATTTGTGTTTTATTATCTTTCATTTATTGTATATTGAAATTATTGGATTGAATTGATGATCATGGCCATTGATAAGGGCCTTTTAGTATTGTGTTGGATGAATTGGCTATGGATTGAAGTTGTAAGGTTGGACTAATAGTATGTATACCTAAATTTCTTAATATTGTGTAGTCTAGTTCTTAGAATATGATGATGTTTTTTATGGTTAACTTATGGTTGTAGTGCTTATGTGCTATACTTGTGACTAATGTAGCCATATCGACACTATTTTATAAACTGTTAAACAATGTGGCTCATCGGCATTACTTTAAGTATTATGGATTTATCACGTCATAACTTCAATATGGGGATAGGATGAATGTATTGATGACTTATACGTTTATGTGAAGTCAAAGAAATAGTTCTTCTAGTTGATGATGTGTGTAACTAGTAGACTATAGTGTAGTCATTATGTGGATTACTTGACAGATTGTATGATACTTGTCATACTTAGATTTATGATACTATAGTAGTGATAAACATGACCTATAGATGATATTAATTATACGTATGTGATTGTTCAATGATATGTTCTATGTGATATGGTGAAGTATGAGTGTGTCTTCTTTTGGTAGACTTGTGTATCTTACTTGATACATGTAAAATAAGAACATGTGTTCTTGACTTAGTATGCTAAAACTTCTTAGTCTTGTATGTGTGATTGACATGTAACCTTGAATATTATTAAGAAGGTCCTTACGTGGAACCTTCAACCGAGTTGGAAGGTTGTGATATTCCTTAACCATGTGCCTACATGGGATGTGTCCTAGTTCTACTATTGGAAAGTAGAACAACCCTCCGTCAGAGTTGGTTCATGAATTTGAATTCCATGCATACCTAGTATGGTCTATGTCTGTTATTGCCTATTCTCATCATATGGGATACCTACTAGTATTAGAAAAGTTCTATGATGTTGAGGTGGTTGTATGGGACGCTATCTAGACATTGCACGATTAGGCTTTGAAGATGTTAGTGAGCCAGTCTTTAGGTCTTCTCTAAGAAAATTACTTGAATGTCCTTATTTGTTGAATGTCTTTTAAAACTAGTAAGATAATGACTCAAGTTGGAAAGTATGTTAAAGACTAAGTACTTACCTAGAGTAGTTTAAGGGTTCTTAGTTAAAGTATGAAGGGGCATATGAATGGTCACTTCATGTCTTACCTAGGGAAGTATTAAGAATAACTCTACATAGAGAAAATGAATTGATAAAGTAGACATTCTCTAAACTTAGGTAGCCTAAAGGATTATTTAGGTAGTCTTTGGTAGGGGGTATGGGCGTTCTCTTCTTGAATTACTTAAGTAAATCTATTGATAACCATTGGGGGGAGAATATCATAATACATATATGTTGTTGTGTGTACTTAGAGTAATCTTATCCTAGGTAGTCTAAATGATCTCTAGGCGTGTGTGAAGGGATTGTATGGGTGGTCGCTTCATAACTCACTTAAGTGAACTTTAGAATAAACTTTGGTAGGAGGATCTCACGTTTATGTGTTTTGTAGGTGTTATTGATGCTCTTTTGTGATGTGTGAATTGTAGGTGAAGTTCTAGTGAATTCATTGTGCATTCACTATAAGGTTACTGTGATTTTGGTATAAATCGAGCATAATTTGTAATGTGTCCTAAATGTGATTTTTGGATCTTAAATGTGGTTCTTATACTTTTAATATGATGTTTAATCAAAAAGAACATATTTCACACAAATGTCCATTTCATATGATTTTATATATTATGTCATACCTAGTACATGCATTATAGTCATTCCATACATTTTGTTATATCTAAAGGAGTAAGTGTAAGGTGAGATGCATCTTGAAGCAAAGCTTAGACATTAGGATTGTTTCACACAAGTTGAAGTATGTCCTCAGAAGACTCTAGGGCATAACTATCATTAGACTTCTTTTATTCAAAGTATTGTATAGACTAAGTAATTCTATATTCGTATTTTATGGACCGTGTCCCAAGTATTCTTGAGTATGAGATTGGTATATGTTGAGACTTAGTATTTTCCTATGATTTTAATATGAAAAATGGTTAAAGATTTTTCATGTAAAAAGTTTTAATTCCACACTACTTTTCATACATGTATGCAATGAATGATGGCAAAGGGCTTGTACAAGACCTCCAAGAGGTCAAGTACGCCGTTTCACACTCTAAGAGTACCATATCTTCTATGGTGTACTCTCGAAAAGTGACAAAGAGGGTCCTCAAGAATTTTTTTCTAGGTTAATAAAATAGTTGATATCATGGATTTGACTTTGCGATAGAAAGAGGAGTTAGCCGCTTACCAATTGAAAGGTGTTTCCCAAGTATGCTATAACTAGTGGAAGAATGGTAGGCCGGCAGGAGGGGGTCCCGTTAAGACCATCAAAATAAATAAGGTGCTTAGAGCCTCACATGTGTTTAAAAAGGTTTAAAATATGTTAAATACGTGTTTTACAGAATGCATGCATTATATAAAGTCATGTGGAGGCCAAATGTCCATCAAGAACATGTAGGTGACGTTTGAAAGTTAGCCTTAAGACGTGTATGTGTGTATCTTGACATGTTTTACGTGTTAGTTTTTTGGTTGAAATTGATATGGAATGTCCTTAACTCATATATGAGTGTATTTAAGTTTGAAAATCTAGGTACAACTCCCCAAGGGTCAATGAAAAGGCCCTCAAGGAGGACCGAAAGACCGCCTAGACATTGCATTGGCAGTGTCAACATACAAGCTTAGAACGACGGCCAGTAGATGA
>JAKWJD010001460.1:0-43655 GCA_027705065.1 Solanum peruvianum | reverse complement strand
GTGCTCGTCCTCTTCCTCTAGAGGACGTCCCCCCCACGACCTTTTCCACGGCCTCTTGCCGCTGTTCTTCCTCGAGCCACAGCCCCAGTGGCTGGCTCAGTCGTTTCTTGTGTTTCCGTTGTTGCTGTTGGTGCGGTCGTTGCTCTAGTTCTAACACTCTGGGAAATAGAATGAAGATGGTCAGATACCAATTTGTATCACCTAGATACCAATTGGACTCAAGTAGTAGCATGGAAGAAAGAATGAAAGAATGGAATTTTCCTAAAGTCTTATAGCCTCTCAAAGAAAAGTAAAGGCGTCCCCCTACCGTTCCTTAAGGCTCTACTAGACTCGTTCTTGTGTGATGAGACCAACGAACCTAATGCTCTGATACCAAGTTTGTCACGACCCAAAACGAGGACGCGACTGGCACCCACATTCACCCTCCTATGTGAGCGAACCAACCAATCTAAACCCTAACAATTCAACATATGTCAACAGAAATATAATGCAGAAGACTTAAAACAATTCAAACTATTATTAATATCCCCAAAATCTGGAAGTCATCATCACAAGAACATCTATCCTCAACTTACTAAACTAAAACTATCTAAGAAACTAAACAAATACAAATAGAAGCTAGTCTATGCCGGAAGTTCAAGGCATCAAGACTTGAAGAAGAATATCCAGTCCAAGCTAGACGCATTAGCTCACCCTGAATTTCCGAAAGTAGTGAAGACTGGCTTGATTTACCACTGAGTTGAAGTTGACAGAACGTTTGCTGCATTACACAAATAACAAAGAAGAAAAAACATAAAAGTAGGGGGTCAGTACAACCACAGTACTGAGTAGATATCATCGGACAACTCAAAATAGGGAACAGTATATATCAAGTAATATTATAAATCAACTATAAACTCAACAGGCATCAACAACAAGTACTATAAACATCACAAGTACCATCAAGTTCATCCATGAGGGCTCAAGCCTCAATACCATACTCATTTGGGAATTAAGTTTATTAGATTGAGTATAATTATCATCTTTCAAGATTCATTATCTTTCTTCCTCTTGTGTCGGTACGTGACACTCCGATCCCCTACCACTATGTGTCGGAACGTGACACTCCGATCCCCTAATTCTACATGTCGTTTCGTGACACCCGATCCCCTATATGTGTTGGTACGTGACACTCCGATCCCCTATATGTGTCGGAATGTGACACTCCGATCCCCTACATGTGTCGGTACGTGACCTCCGATCCCCTAATTCTACGTGTCGGTTCGTGACACCCGTCCCACTAATACTATGTGTCGGAACGTGACACTCCGATCCACTATTACTATGTGTCAGAACATGACACCGATCCAATAATCTCATTCTATCCGTTCATCAAGCCTTCTCTATACCAAGGCATCACCAATCCCATTACTTTAATTCATCAAGCCTCTTTTATACCAAGGCATCATCATTAATAACGTAGATTAAAGTTTCTTTCAAGATTTGGATTCAACAGTTTTCATCATGCTTGTTTTATCAAAATCACATAATCATATTCATGCAAGCATACAAATAAGCATATAGGAAGGTTTACAATACTACCAATACATATCATTCGCTATTAAGAGTCTACTACGAATAGCATGAAAACCATAACCTACCTCCACCGAAGATTAGTGATCAAGCAAGAGTTTTTCCCAAAGCCTTGTTCTCTCCTCTTTGATCGACTGCTCTCCCTCTCTTTCTTGTTCTTTCTGTTTTCTTTTGTTCAAACCCTCTTTATTTTACCCTAATTAACATATAATTAAGTGTAAAGAGGACAATAAAACCCACTAATTAACTTAAGGTACCTCTTTTAACCCCAAGTAATTAGACTTATTAATATTAACCCTCTAACTTTATAATAAGGAAAGAATAGTCCAAAACGTCCTTGAAACGTGTGAAGAAATCCTATTCTGCTGGGATTTGCGCAACCTGTGACGGCCCGTCGTGCCTGCGACGGTCCGTCACACAGGTCGTCGTAAGATCCAAACTCCCCTTTTTCCACCACGGACACTGTGACGGTCCGTCACACCTGTGACGGTCCGTCCTGCACGTCCGTCATGATTTACAGAGAGTCGATTTTCAGTACCCAATTTCAGAATTCCTAAGTATATTGAAACGATACACCCTCGACGGGCTCGTTCGTCCGTGCCTTCGAGTCCTAGGTCGTAAGTATGTCTAGTAGCTGACAGTTTTCAGAACATTTGAAACTAGACTTTCAAAACCACTACATTCAGTCGGTCACTTTATTACCCTTCTTCTTTGAATTGCTGTTGACTACACGTTACATTTATACCCTTTTCTTGAATTTACTTGATAAGCACTTTTCTGTTTAGAACTGTATTTATGTGGTCTTGATTTTATACTGCACCCCATCCCTCAAAACTTCCATCTGTCTTTATTATTAAATAGTCTGAT
Organism: Solanum peruvianum; assembly: GCA_027705065.1. Classification (NCBI taxonomy): domain Eukaryota; kingdom Viridiplantae; phylum Streptophyta; class Magnoliopsida; order Solanales; family Solanaceae; genus Solanum; species Solanum peruvianum. The sequence continues at coordinate 41,216 of JAKWJD010001460.1, read as the reverse complement.
TCTAATGACATATTAAGATCGGGAATAATTTTTATTTATTCTCTTTTTTTGTAATTTTATGTCTTCAATATTAAAATTCTTGTCCCTTAGTTCCTGTCTTAGAGTATAATGGTCCTGCTATTTTTCCTAAATCTTTAATAAAAGGTCTTGCATAATTAATTATACCTAGAAATTTTTGTAAATCTTTTAAATTATTTAATTTATCTGGCATATCTAGAGTTTTTTTAGGTATATGAGGTTGTAGTTTAACCTTTCCTTCTCCTAAAGTAATCCCTAAAAAATTTATATAGTTTTTACATAGTTCTATTTTCTTGTTGCTAATTATTATTCCAATATTAACAAATAGTCTAAAAACAGTTTGCAAATGTCCTAAGTGTTCTTTTATATTTTTACTAAATACTAGAGTATCATCTACATATACTTAAACATATTTTTTATATTCCCCAAACATTTGATCCATTTTTCTTTTGACTATTGGAGGTACGGTTTTTAACCCGAATGACATAACTAACCATTCAAAATGTCCTTCAGGGCAGGTAAAAGTTGTCCATTCTATACTATCTGGGTCCATTTTTATCTGTCAATATCCTGACTTACAATCAAATTTGCTAAAAACTGTTTTTCCTTGGATTCTATTTATTAATTCTGTTTTGTCTGGTAATTTATAACCATCATTTCTAGTATTATCATTTAGTCCTTTGTAATTTATAACCATTCTAGCTTTTCCTCTAACTATTTCACTATGATTTCTTATCATAAATGCTACAGATCTATGTTTTGAAGTCGATCTTCTTATTACTCTTAATTTTTATACTTCTTTAATTTTTATTTTAAAATCTTCTTGATCTTGATTAGTAGCTTCTATTGAGGCCGTTTTTATTATATATTCTTGGTTTATTATATCTAACTTACATACTATTTGAATATTCTCCCAATGTTTTAAAGGTTTTTTTCATATTATTTCTATTTGATCTAAATTTTTTACTATATTATCAAGATCTCGTTGGTTCTTTATTTGTCCTATTTGCTGAATTCCTGTTTTAAAATTATATAGTTCTGTTTCAATTTCTATTAGAACGTTGTTTATTAACTATCTCATCTTCTTTATATATCTCTAGTATATTCTCATATAATGTATTACATTCCTTTTTAGTACATTGTATATTATTTTCACAATTGTCGCAATATTTTTCTTTATGTCTTACCTTAGTGTAAATTTTGTTAGTTAAGACTGAAGAATAAGTAATATTTTTCATTAAAAGTATCCCATCTTATGTTATTAAAGTTCCTCCTTTATTGTATAGTGTAAAATCTAGTCCTAACACAAAATCTACACTTATATCTAAATCTCGTACCCATATTTTATCCATCTTATAGGTAGTTTTATAGAATTCTAAACAAGTATTTAAAAAACTTATTTGAGCTTTATCTATATAATATCTATATATATTATGTGTTCCATCCATTTGCATAGCTGCAAGTGGTTTTTCGAAAGTTTTTATTAATTTTGGAGGTACATTTTTTTTATTTAAAATACTTTTGGTACATCCTGAATCAATTAATGCTGAAGTCTCTATTTCATATTTTCCAATTTGAAGTTTTTCTAATATTTTAAGTTAATGCTGAAGTCTCTATTTCATATTTTCCAATTTGAAGTTTTTCTAATATTTTAAGAGTATTTATATTTTTATCTTCAATACATATTAAAGTATTAGATTCTTCATTCATTAATTCTTGATAATCTAGTTGTAGTTCTTGTTCAATATTTTTTCCTTTTTCTAATCTTACTATTCTTTCTTCTAATTCTTTAACTTTTGCTTCTAATACTAATACTTTTAAATTTATTAGAGATTCATTTGTATGTATCTCCTTCTTTTTCTGAGTTATTATTCCTAATTGTGTTTCTATACAGCTTATACATCCTTCTATAAAACATTTATTACATTTAGCTCTTTTGTATTTACTTGGATACCATTTACACCAGTTGCATGGATTGCTATCTAATCCTGTATCTTTTTCAAAATTATGTTCACATTCTATTATATTCATAAAATTTAATTTTAAGTCATCTATATTTAAATTTTCTATTCCTATTTCATTAATTAATTCTTCTCCTTCTGAGTTGTAAGAATCTTCTTCTTTGTTATTTTCATCTATATCAATACTTACTATAGAGTAGATGCTTTCATTATCTGACATATATTCATCTACATTTAATAATGTTTCGTTAAATTCTTCTACTAATTGAGCATTTCTAGTCTTTGCATTATATCTTTTAGGACAAGTATTTGCTAAGTGTTCTATACTTCCACGTGTAAAACATTGTAACTTATTTTTATAATTTTTATCTGTTCTATATTTTGTAACATGCCTATCTTTATTTAAATATGGTTTCCTTGCTGAAGATTTTCTAAGAAAATATCCTTTTTTATTATATCTCTTATTGTTTTGTGGGTAATATTTTTTATACTTTTTCTTTTTATATTGATTTTTATCATAATTTTGGGTTGTATATATTAAATCTTTACAGAAATTCATTTCATTTTGCTTTAATTGTTTTTGTATTTGTAAATTAATATATTTTTCTTTTAATATTTCCATTACATGTTGTATTCTATCTCCTATTGACCACTTTTCTTGAGGGTTTTGTGCTACTCCTTCTCTTTTAATCCATCTTTCTTCTGTTTTTCTTCCTAAAGCTCCTGGTAGTTTGTTAAATAATTTTTTACCTAAATCTTGGTCAAAGGCATTTCCACTAATTGTACAATAATATAAATAATCATTTAAGAATTTCTTTATATAATATCAATTACTTATACTAAATTGTTCTAGTTTTATTACTGCATTTCGTTGTAAGGCTACTAATCCACTATTTGGATCTTCTCTTGTTATAAATGTATGTATTTTATTTGTTAAATTATATGGTTCAGGTCCTAATTATATTAAATACTGAAATTCTGATGGGAATTCTACTTTATAAGCTTCCCATAGAGCTTTGGTTGATTCTCCTTGGAATGTCTCTAAGTATTTATACATGGTTTCAGCATTAGTTTCTGTATAATTTTTTATAAAATCTGCTACTACTATTCCTTTCCATAAGTCTATTACTAAATCCCATCTTTCTGGATCATGTGTTGCTATATTTAAAAATTTTCCTTTACTTCCTCTCTCTTGGAGTATTATTGGTTCTTCTATAGGCATTCTTTTCCCATAGGTTTAACTTCTGTTATTGGGGTATCTCCTTCTCTATGTACTCTTCTACGTGGTATATTTCCTGCGCTATTATCTGCAGTATATCCTTGTTCATTTGTTCTTTGAAATAGACTACTAGAACATGCTGTTTCCATTAATTCTTTTTGACTTAGTATAGATTCTAACTCAGATATTTCACTATCATTATCTTGTATTTGTGTCATTAGATTATTACTTTTTTCTAATTTATCTTGTAAACTCTTTTCTAATCTATATCCTTTATTATAAGTTCTTTGTTCACATATTTTAAAATGAGATATTGTTTGTTCTAAATTTAAGTCTTTTAATTTACATCCTTTGCATGTAAATAGTCTACTCTTATTGTTTTTACTTATTTCTTTGGCTTTTTCTATAGCCAAATCTACTGCAAAATCTTCTTCTAAAATTATTTCTATATTCATTCCTTCTAAAGATATTTCCTCTACAATACTTTCTTCTTTAAAGTCTTTTTGAGCTTCATAATTGTAGTTTGTAAATCTAATTGAAGGTTCTACTTTAGAATTTGTATATATTAAATGAGCATCTGGCATTAATGCTTCTGTAACGACCTGTTTAGTCGTTTTGAGCAGCAGATTTTAGTTCTGGAAAAACTGGCCAAGACTACGGGCACTACGACGGACCGTCGCAGGCACAACGGCCCGTCGAGGGTGTATCGTTTCAGCATACTTAGAAATTCTGAAATTGGTACTGAAAATCGACTCTCTGTAATTTGTGACGGACCTGCAGGACGTGCCGTCACATCCACGACGAACCGTCGTGAGCTCCCGTTGCAAAAAACTTCAACTTTTGAGAATTTGGTACAAGAAACGAGTCTCTGACCGTCATGACGGAAGTGCAGGACGGACCGTCACAGGTGTGACGGACCGTCACAGTGCACTTAGTGAAAATGGGATTCTAGGCTGTTGCGACGACCTGTGTGACGGACCGTCGCAGGCACGACGGCCGTCACAGGTTGCGCAAATCCCGGCAGAATCGGATTTCTTTACACGTTTTAAGGGACGTTTTGGACTATTCTTTCCTTAATTATAAAGATTGAGGGTTAATATTAATAAGTCTAATTACTGGGGGTTAAAGGAGGTAACCTTAAGTTATTTAGTGGGTTCTATTGTCCTCTTTTATTCTTAATTATATATAATTAGGGTAAAGGAAAGAGGGTTTGAATAAAACAAACAGAAAGAACAAAGAGAAAGAGAGGGATCGAACGAGGCTGAGGAGGAAAACAAAGCTTGGAAATTCTTGCTTGATCACTAGTCTTCGGTGGAGGTAGGTTATGGTCTTTTACGATCTTCGTAGTGAACTCTTAATAGTGAATGTATGTGTTGATAGTATTGTAAACCTGTCTATATGCTTAATTGTATGCTTGCATGAATATAATTATGATTTCATAAAACAAGCATGATGAAACCCATTGAATCCCAATCTTGAAAGAAACTTTAATCTACGATATTAATGATGATGCCATGGTATAAAAGAAGGCTGATGAATTAAAGTAATGGGATTGATGATGCCTTGGTATAGAGAAGGCTTGATGAATGGATAGAATGAGGTTAGTGGAACGGAGTGTCACGTTCCGACACATAGTATTAATGGATCGGAGTGTCACGTTCCGACACATAGTATTAGTGGGACGGGTGTCACGAACCGACACGTAGATATAGGAGATCGGAGTGTCACGTTCCGACACATATAGGGGATCGGAGTTTCACGTACCGACACATATAGGGGATCGGGTGTCACGAACCGACACGTAGAATTAGGAGATCGGAGTGTCACGTTCCGACACATAGTGGTAGGGGATCGGAGTGTCACGTACCGACACAAGAGGAAGAAAGATAATGAATCTTGAAAAATGATAATATGCTCAACATAATGAACTTAATTCCCAAATGAGTATGGTATTGAGGCTTGAGCCCTCATGGATGAACTTGAGGGTACTTGTTGATGGCTATAGTACTTGTTGTTGCTACATGTTGAGTTTATAGTTGATTTATAATATTACTTGATATATATTATCTTCTATTTTGAGTTGGCCGATGATATCTACTCAGTACTTGTGGTTGTACTGACCCCCCTACTTTTATGTTTTCTTCTTTGTTATTTGTGTAATGCAGCAAACGTTCCGTCAACTTCAACTCAGCAGTAATTCTAGCCAAGTCTTCACTACATCGGAAATTCAGGGTGAGCTAATGCGTCTAGCTTGGACTGGATCTTCTTCTTCAAGTCTTGATGCCTTGAACTTCCGGCATGGACTAGCTAGTATTTGTTTTAGCTTCTTAGATAGTTTTAGTTTAGTAATTTGATCATAGATGTTCTTGTGATGATGACTTCCAGATTTTGGGGATAATAATAATAGTTTGAATTGTTTTATTAATGAGTTTAAGTCTTCCCCGCATTATTTTCTGTTTATATACATTGAAATGTTAAGGTTAATTGGTTGGTTCGCTCACATAGGAGGGTAAATGTGGGTGCCAGTCGCGTCCCCGATTTGGGTCGTGACAAACTTGGTATCAGAGCATTAGGTTCATTGGTCTCATCACACAAGAACGAGTCTAGTAGAGTCTTAAGGAACGGTAGGGGGACGCCTTTACTTTTCTTTGAGAGGCTATAAGACTTTAGGAAAATTCCATTCTTCATTCTTTCTTTCGTGCTACTACTTGAGTCGAATTGGTATCTAGGTGATACAAATTGTATCTGACAATCTTCACTCTATTTCGCATATGGTTAGAACTAGAGCAACGACCGCACACCGGCAAAGCAACAACGGAAAGACAAGAACGACTGAGCCAGCCACTGGGGCTGTGGCTCGAGGAAGAACAGCTCCAAGAGGTCGTGGAAGAGGTCGTGGTAGGACGTCCTCTAGAGGAAGAAGACGAGCCCCTAGCCCATCTGATACTAGGGCGGTGACTCCTCCACCAACCGAGGAGGTGATAAGAGAGGGTGAGGAAGGGGAGAAGAACAAGTGCAAGATGAGGAAATGCCACCCCAACCTACCCCAGAGATGATCAACCAGGTACTTGCTTATATTAGAGGGTTATCCGATCAGGGTCAGGCACCTCCAGTGGTTTCTGCACCAACACCTCGGGTTTCAGAGATACGACATGCGGCTACTATGCTCCCCGCATGGATGCATCATTGGGAATAGGCACATTTCCACGTCTGACTACTGGGCCTATTATGACAAATGATCACATGAACTTTTCAGTAAGTTCTTGAAATTGAAACCTCCAGTCTTTAAGGGTGCAGAATCAGAGGATGCCTACGATTTCCTGGTTGATTGTCATGAGCTACTACACAAGATGGGTATAGTAGAACGGTTTGGCGTTGAGTTCATAAGCTATCAGTTTCAAGGGAACGCCAAAATGTGTGGCGGTCTCACATGTTGAGTGTCAACCAACAGAGGCACCACCTATGACTTGGGAATCATTCTCTAGCTTCTTTATGGAGAAGTATATCCCAAGGACTTTGAGAGATAGAAAAAGGGATGAGTTCTTGAGTCTAGAGCAAGGTAGGATGACGGTTAACGCATATGAGGCCAAATTCCCGTGCATTATCCAGGTATGCCACCCAACTTTGTTTCAGTCCACAAGAACGGATCCGCCGTTTTGTGAAGGGGTTGAGGTCAGAATTGCGGATTTCAGCCTTACAGATAGCGGCAACGGCAACATCCTTCTAAGAGGTGGTAGACTTTGTGATAGAGGTGGAAGGAGTGAAACCAGATGGCTTCACCATGACATCGACATCAAACAGGTTTCGAAAGGGAGGTGAGTTCAACGGTTCGTATACTAAGGACAGAGTTCTGGAGGTTACTCAGTTCGACCCATTCAGTCTTCACTACAGACTGTAGTTGGGGGTCCACCTCAGAACGGTCAACACTCACTACAGACTCCGACCTATGCCTGACTCCAGAGAGTGCTATGGATGTGGGGAATTGGACATATTAGGAGGAATTGTCCAAAACAGAGTTACAGACCCCCGATAGCTAGAGGTAGAGGTGGTCATGGTAGAGGCCGTTTTTCTAGAGGACGCGGTGGTCGAGGTAATGGTGGCCACCAAAACGGCAGAAGTGATGGGCAAACTGGAGCCACTACATCACAACAGGGTAGGGGCAACGGACAAACAAACGAAAGGGCCCATTGTTATGCTTTCCCTGGGCGATCGGAGGCGGAGACATCTGATGCGGTTATCACAGGTAATCTTTTGGTTTGTGATTTCATGGGTTATGTATTGTTTGATCCCGGGTCCACATTTTCTTATGTGTCTTCCTCATTTGCTAATGGTCTAAATTTACATTGTGAATTACTTGACATGCCTATTCGTGTTTCTACTCCGGTGGGTGAGTCTGTGATAGTCGAAAAAGTGTATAGGTCTTATTTGGTGAATTTCGTGGGGAGCACCACTTATGTAGATCTGGTTATTTTAGAAATGGGTGACTTTGATGTAATTCTGGGTATGACTTGGCTTTCTCCGAATTTTGCGATTTTGGATTGTAATGCTAAAACTGTGACGTTAGCCAAGCCTGGGGCAGATCCGTTAGTGTGGGAGGGCGACTACACTTCCAATCCGGTGCGTATCATCTCCTTTCTTCGTGCTTAGAAAATTGTTAGTAAAGGGTGTTTAGCTTTCTTGGCACATCTCAAGGATGACACTACTCAAGTACCTTCGATTGTGATGCATCCTATTCTGGTTTGGGTGCAGTGCTAATGCAAGAGAAGAATGTGATTGCTTATGTGTCGAGGCAATTAAAGGTGCATGAACATAACTATCCGACCCATGATTTGGAGTTGGCCGCGGTAGTATTTGCACTAAAGCAATGGAGACACTATTTGTATGGAGTTAAGTGTGAGGTCTATACGGACCATCGTAGCCTACAGTATGTATTCACTCAGAAAGACTTGAACTTGAGACAGAGGAGATTGATGGAACTACTGAAGGACTACGACATCACTATCTTGTATCATCCGGGAAAAGCGAATGTTGTGGCGGATGCTCTAAGTAGAAAGGCCGGAAGCATGGGAAGTCTAGCTCATTTGCAAGTATCTAGACGCCCATTGGCTAGAGAGGTGCAGATTCTGGCTAATGACCTTATGAGGTTAGAAATGAATGAAAAGGGAGAATTGTTAGCTTGTGTGGAGGCGAGATCTTCTTTCCTTGACCAGATTAAAGGGAAACAGTTTGATGATGAGAAACTAAGGAGAATTCGGGATATGGTGTTGCGAGGAGAGGCTAAAGAGGCAAAAATTGATGAGGAAGGTGTTTTGAGGATTAAAGGAAGGGTATGTGTGCCCCGTGTTGAAGATTTGATCCACACTATTGTTACAGAGGCTCATAGTTCCGGATATTCTATACATCCTGGTGCGACCAAGATGTACCGTGACCTAAAACAACACTTCTAGTGGAGTAGAATGAAGCGAGATATTGTTGAGTTTGTTGCCAAATGTCCAAATTGTCAACAAGTAAAGTATGAACACCAGAGGCCCGGAGGAACACTTCAGAGAATGCCCATTCCTGAATGGAAGTGGGAGAGGATCGAAATGGACTTGTGGTTGGTCTTCCAAAGACATTGGGTAAGTATGACTCTATTTGGGTGATTGTTGATAGGTTAACTAAGTCTGCTCACTTCATTCCTGTCAAGGTGACCTACAATGCAGAGAAGTTAGCCAAATCTACATCTCAGAAATCGTTCTCGGTTGCATGGAGTTCCACTCTCCATCATATCAGATAGAGGTACGCAGTTTACTTCTAAGTTTTGGAGAACGTTGCATGCTGAATTAGGTACTAGGTGGACCTTAGTACTGCGTTTCACCTCAGATGGATGGTCAGTCTGAGCGAACGATTCAAGTGTTGGAGGATATGCTTCGTGCGTGGTGTGAGAGGTTTGGTGGCCATTGGGATAGCTTCTTACCTTTGGCAGAGTTTTCGTACAATAATAGCTATCACTCCAGTATTGACATGGCTCCATTTGAAGCATTGTATGAAAGGAGGTGTAGATCTCCCATTGGTTGGTTTGATGCCTTTGAAGTTAGACCTTGGGGGACTGATCTGTGGAGAGATTCTATGGAGAAGGTTAAAGCTATTCAAGAAAAGCTTTTGGCGGCTCAAAGTAGACAAAAGGAGTATGCAAACCGAAAGGTTAGAGACTTTGAGTTCATGGAAGGTGAACAAGTCTTGCTGAAGGTTTCACCCATGAAAGGGGTGATGCGGTTTGGAAAAAGGGGTAAGCTAAGTCCAAGGTATATTGGACCATTTGAAGTGCCTAAGCGAATAGGGGAGGTGGCTTATGAATTAGCCTTGCCCCCAGGGCTGTCCGGATTATCCGTTGGGATTCAGTTCTGCTTCATGAGAACTTGACTTATGAAGAGGAACCTGTTGCTATTTTAGATAGAGAGGTTCGCAAGTTGAGGTCGAGAGAAATTGCATCCATCAAGGTTCAATGGAAGAATCGACCGGTTGAAGAAGCTACTTGGGAGAAGGAGGCAGATATGCAAGAAAAATACCCACATCTGTTTACAGATTCAGGTACTCCTTTTCGCCGTTGTTTTTCTTCTTTTGATCGTTCGGGGACGAACGATGGGTAAATTGGTATCTATAGTAACGACCTATTTAGTCGTTTTGAGCAGCAGATTTTAGTTCTGGAAAAACTAGCCAAGACTACGGGCACTACGACGGACGGTCGCAGGCACGACGGCCCGTCGAGGGTGTATCGTTTCAGCATACTTAGAAATTCTGAAATTGGTACTGAAAATCGACTCTCTGTAATTTGTGATGGACCTGCAGGACGTGTCGTCACATCCACGACGAACCGTCGTGAGCTCCCGTTGCAAAACACTTCAACTTTTGAGAATTTGGTACAAGAAACGAGTCTCTGACCGTCATGACAGAAGTGCAGGACGGACCGTCATAGGTGTGACAGACCGTCACAGTGCACTTAGTGAAAAATGGGATTCTAGGCTGTTGCGACGACCTGCGAGACGGACCGTCGCAGGCACGACGGGCCGTCACAAGTTGCGCAAATCCCAGGCAGAATCGGATTTCTTTACACGTTTTAAGGGACGTTCTGGACTATTCTTTCCTTAATTATAAAGATTGAGGGTTAATATTAATAAGTCTAATTACTTGGGGGTTAAAGGAGGTAACCTTAAGTTAATTAGTGGGTTCTATTGTCCTCTTTTATTCTTAATTATATGATAATTAGGGTAAAGGAAAGAGGGTTTGAATAAAACAAACAGAAAGAACAAAGAGAAAGAGAGGGATCGAACGAGGCTGAGGAGAAAACAAAGCTTGGAAATTCTTGCTTGATCACTAGTCTTCGGTGGAGGTAGGTTATGGTCTTTTACGATCTTCGTAGTGAACTCTTAATAGTGAATGATATGTGTTGATAGTATTGTAAACCTGTCTATATGCTTAATTGTATGCTTGCATGAATATAATTATGTGATTTTGATAAAACAAGCATGATGAAACCCAATGAATCCCAAATCTTGAAAGAAACTCTAATCTACGATATTAATGATGATGCCTTGGTATAAAAGAAGGCTTGATGAATTAAAGTAATGGGATTGATGATGCCTTGGTATAGAGAAGGCTTGATGAATGGATAGAATGAGGTTAGTGGAACGGAGTGTCACGTTCCGACACATAGTATTAGTGGATCGGAGTGTCACGTTCCGACACATAGGATTAGTGGGACGGGTGTCACGAACCGACACGTAGATATAGGGGATCGGAGTGTCACGTTCCGACACATATAGGGGATCGATCGGGTGTCACGTACCGACACATATAGGGGATCGGGTGTCACGAACCGACACGTAGAATTAGGGGATCGGAGTGTCACGTTCCGACACATAGTGGTAGGGGATCGGAGTGTCACGTACCGACACAAGAGGAAGAAGAAAGATAATGAATCTTGAAAAATGATAATATGCTCATCATAATGAACTTAATTCCCAAATGAGTATGGTATTGAGTCTTGAGCCCTCATGGATGAACTTGAGGGTACTTGTTGATGGCTATAGTACTTGTTGTTGCTACATGTTGAATTTATAGTCGATTTATAATATTACTTGATATATATTATCTTCTATTTTGAGTTGGCCGATGATATCTACTCAGTTCTTGTGGTTGTACTGACCCCCCCTACTTTTATGTTTTCTTCTTTGTTATTTGTGTAATGCAGCAAACGTTCCGTCAACTTCAACTCAGCAGTAATTCTAGCCAAGTCTTCACTACATCGGAAATTCAAGGTGAGCTAATGCGTCTAGCTTGGACTGGATCTTCTTCTTCAAGTCTTGATGCCTTGAACTTCCGGCATGGACTAGCTAGTATTTGTTTTAGCTTCTTAGATAGTTTTAGTTTAGTAATTTGATCATAGATGTTCTTGTGATGATGACTTCCAGATTTTGGGGATAATAATAATAGTTTGAATTGTTTTATTAATGAGTTTAAGTCTTCCGCATTATTTTCTGTTTATATACATTGAAATGTTAAGGGTTAAATTGGTTGGTTCGCTCTCATAGGAGGGTAAATGTGGGTGCCAGTCGCGTCCCCGATTTGGGTCGTGACAGCTTCTTTTTCTTTAAAATCTTCTAATTTCCATTCTAATCCTGCATATTCTTCAGGACTTATTTTAATAGGTTTTATTAATTTTATCCCCTTATTTCCCATTACTTCTACTACATCTTTTATTTGTAATTTAAATCTAGTGTTACTATTCTCTGTCATTTTTCCTAAAAATCCTACACATATTAATAATTCTTTCCACTATGCATCTCTTCATATCCTTTGGTTTGTAGTCCTATTCTTATTTTGTTTCCAAATTCATTTAAATTCATCATAAAATATGGACTTATGTAAAAAATTCCTCCATTATTAGTCATATCTACTTCTGTTAATCCTTTAATTGCGTTTTTTATGTCTGACAATCTATTATCATATATTGTAATTAATGTCTTTGTTCCTAAGTTTTTTCTAGTTAATCCTTTAATCCCTATAACTATTAATCCTATATGCATTAAGTCTTTTTTAATAAGTTTTATTTCTTTTACAGATTCAGCGTTTAAGAGTGGCAGAGATACGGAGTTTTTTCTGTAACGACCTGTTTAGTCATTTTGAGCAGCAGATTTTATTTCTGGAAAATTGGCTGAAACGACGGAACCCACGACGGACCGTCACAGGCACGACGGACCGTCGCAGGGTCTCGTTTCAGCATACTTAGGAATTCTGAAATTGGGTACTGAAAATCGACTCTCTGTAAATTGTGACGGACCTGCAGGACGTGCCGTCACATCCACGACGAACCGTCGTGAGCTCCCGTTGCAAAACACTTCAACTTTTGAGAAATTGGTACAGGGAACGAGTCTCTGACCGTCATGACGGAGGTGCAGGACGGACCGTCAAAGTCCACGTAAGTCCTGTGGGGCTGCGACGACCTGCGTGACGGACCATCGCAGGCACGACGGGCCGTCACAGGTTGCGCAAATCCCAGGTAGAATCGTATTTCTTTACACGTTTTAAGGGACGTTTTGGACTATTCTTTCCTTAATTATAAAGATTGAGGGTTAATATTAATAAGTCTAATTACTTGGGGGTTAAAAGAGGTAACCTTAAGTTAATTAGTGGTTTCTATTGTCCTCTTTTATTCTTAATTATATGATAATTAGGGTAAAGGAAAGAGTGTTTGAATAAAACAAACAGAAAGAACAGAGAGAAAGAGAGGGATCGATCGAGAGGGAGGAGAAAACGCAGCTTGAGGATTAGCTTGTTTGATCAATTCTTCGGTGGAGGTAGGTTATGGTTTATTTTATGATATTCGTAGTGAACTCTTAATAGGGAATGATATGTATTGATAGTATTGTAAACCCTGCTATGTGTTTAATTGTATGCTTGCATGATCGTGATTATGAATTGTGATAAATTAAGCATGATGAAGTTATTGAATCCTAATTCTTGTGAAACAAACCCTAATTCACTTGTTAATGATGATGCCTTGGTGTAAAAGAAGGCTTGATAAATTTATATAATGAGATTGATGATGCCTTAGTGTAAAAGAAGGCTTGATAAATTATATAATGAGATTGATGATGCCTTAGTATAAAGAAGGCTTGATGAATTAGGGGATCGGGTGCCACGTTCCTGTACCAGGATAGAATATGAGGATCGGAGTGTCACGTTCCGACACCAGGATAGAATATGATCGGGTGCCATGGTTGCCGGTACGTTACTTTACTGTTGATATATGTTGAAATGTTAAGGGTTAAATTGGTTGGTTCGCTCACATAGGAGGGTAAATGTGGGTGCCAGTCGCGGCTCGGATTTGAGTCGTGACATTTTCCTAATACAGATAATTGTTCTTCTCTATAATGTCTATATAGTTGAGATTTTGAGTTTGTATTATATAAAACTTTTGGATTTAATAAATTTAATTGATTTTGTTGGAAGATTTGTATATCTTTATCTGCATTTATTATTTTTTCTAAGTGTTGATTATTTTCTTCCTTTGTCTTTCTATTTAATATTCTTGACAAAAAATTATTGCTTATCATATTATGGGAGTAACTTGGTCTTGGTCTTTCTTGTCCTTTATCTTTTGATCTAGTTGAAAAAATATCCATTTTTTCTGTTTTTAATTATTTTTTCTTTTTGAAGAGTAATTTCTATTTTATTTAACTTTTCTATTAATTCTTCTATTCCTGTTGTGTCTATATTTTTACTTTCTAATTTAAAGTTTTTATCTATCTTATTATGTAGTTGTAATAAAAGTGCTATTATTATATTGTTCTATTGTATAATAATTTGATCTGATTTTGAAGATGGATTAAATTCTTTATAATCTAATGGAAGGGCTATTCTTTTTTCTATTAGTTTTATTGCTTCTTTATGGGTTTGGATTCTACTAATTCTATCATGAAAGAACTATTTCTTTTATTGATGCTAATTCTGTCTTTATATCTTGTATTTTTATTATTAATGTATTACTAACTTCTTCTTTAGGTTTATTTTTTAACTCATTTAATTCTTTACTTAAATCTACTGCTTGTTCCTTAAGGTAATCTAAATTTTTCTATCTTACTAAAAGTTGTTTTTGTTTATTTTGCGTTTCTTCTTGTTCACTTAATATTTTATAATTGTTGTTTGATTCTTTTTTTTTCACTGAGATTGATTATCAAATCTATTAAAGTATTATATGAGCATCTTCTGTATGTAAGCAATGATTTCCGTTCTCAAGTTACATTTCATTAGATTGTTTGATTTTAATCTTTGAAATCTTTTTTCTATATTTATTTGTAAGTCTAAGTATTCTATGTTTTTATTGAAGCTATTGTTACTATTGTTATTTTATCCTAAAGTAGTTGGGTACTTGTATTTGTAAAAGTTTTTTATTCTTTTATTATAATTATGTATAACATCACTAATTCTTTGTAATTCCCATTTTAATGCACTTAAATATTCTTCGTTATTTATGTCTTTGAAAATAAACAGTGTTTTGTATAAAAAATTCGTTTTCGTATATATATATGCTTCTATAGATTTTTCTATTCTTTGTAATCTTTTCTTTTCTTCTATATCTCTATATAATAGCCAATAATCAAGTTTTATTCTTTCAGCAAATGGAAGATTTCTCATAAAGTATTTTTAATTAAAATATTTCTAGATATAAGAAGTCTTATTAATTCTTGCTCTAATATTTAGCTAAGAAAAATATATAATGTATAATTTTTTTTTTTTTAAAGCTTGTAGTTTTTAGGTCTTTTAATAATATATCTGCTTTTACATATAAGTCTTGTAATTTTCTTTTAACCTTTTTATATTCTCTAGTATTTTTATATGGTCTTCTCATATATTATCCTACCGGATTATAGTAATAAGAATTATTTTTAATTATTTTAATTCTTTCTCTTATTTCTTTTATTTCAAACTCTACTTGATTTATTTCTCCACTAATTTGTTGTTGAGATTGTCTAAAAGTTTCTCTAAGAGTCTTTACATAATTTTTATATGTATAAGTTAAAGATAATCTAAATTTTAATGCAAGTAAATGGCTTTCTAAAGATTTTTTTTTATATAATTTAACTATTTTTAAATGTTGTCTATTATAAAACAATTATTAATTTATACCTATGATATTGATTGTTTTTTTTACTACATATTTTCAAAATTGTTATTTATGTTTCGCTACAGTTAATTGTTTATATGATTTTTTGTTATTGTCATAATAATGTCAATATTAAAAGGAGCAAAAAATAAATTTTCAAATGATAAACTAGCGATTAATTCTAATTATATGATATACAATAATTACTATTCTCAGAGACCAAATTATTTCTATTAAGTTTTTTTCCGATTTTCCCTTACTTCTCTTTTATCGTTTTCAAGGATGCTTAATGTTTTGTTTGTGCACAACTTCAATTCCAAAACACTATCATAACTATATTACATATCGAATTTGGATTTTGGAAGATGATATTTTAAATTTAAAACACATATTGACTACATATTACTTATTTGTATATCATATCATTATTTAACTATTATTGTTAAAAACAAAATTTGCAATGAAGAAAATTGAGAAAATATTTATTTGACTCTCGAATAAAAGACATTATGTAACCATGGTAAAGTGAAATTTTATAAACTTGGAAACTATAGTGTTATGATTTTTAATTTTACCTTTTTTTTTTTTAATATAACAAATGGTAAACTAGAGTTGAATAAGCTTGCATGAAAAGTTGTCACTTTTATGAAAGCTTATTAATTTTATTGGAAAGTTGTAACGTTTTTTAAAAGGTGCAACTTTTACGAAAAGTTGTGACATTCTTTAAGAGGTGCAACTTTTATGAATGTTTGTAACATGTATGATAGATTGTGACCTTTCCAAAAAGTTACGACTTTTTCGAAGAGTTGTGACCTTTTCAGTAAGTCACAATTTTCATTTTTTCACACTACCCTTTAGTAGCTATAAATAGAAGGGTTTTCTCTCATTTTAAAATAACAAAAATTCTGAAGTTCTTTTTCTGCACAGTTAAATATTTGACTCAGAACTTTTTCTTCCGCATAATTAAATCTACATTCATTGGGCTCGATTTTGTCGTTTTTATGTTTCATTCTATTGTTATAGATCCTGATTTTTTTATATGGTCATTTATTTATTCTTATAATACTAATTTTGGTTTTTTTACTACATGTTTTAAATATTTTTGTTATGTTTTTGTAAAGTTATTGTTATAAGTATTTGTTAATACAAAATATATGTAATTCAAACTATGCAATTCACAAATAACTTTTTACAAAATACATTTATTTACAATATTTTCAAAGAAATCTTTTCTTCTACAAGCAATCAAGCCTAAAAATTTATATGATATTATTTTGTTGTGATAATAATGTTAATATTAATTGGAGCAAAAAAAGAAAGTCAAATGATAGAATTAAAACTAGAAATTAATTATAATTATATGATACAGAATGATAATTATTTTCTCACAACAAAGTACTTTTTTAGAACTTTTTCCCCATTATCTCTTACGTCACTTTCATACTTTTCAAGGATCCTTAATGTTTTGTTTGTGCACAACTTCAATTCCAAAACATTCTCATAACTATATTACATATCAAATTTTTTTTTTGAAAGATTTCATCTTAATTTTCAAACACATAATGACTACATATTATCTATTTATATGATTATGAAACATTTGCTCTTGATAAACACATTATTTTATAAATACATTTTAAAAAATATGTATTATTTTAAAAGTAATTTATAGTTTTATACTAACGATATTTGCAAAGAAGAATATTGAGAAAATATTTATTTGATCTCTAATTAAAGACACTATGTAACCACGGTAAAATAAAATTACATAAAGTAGGAGAAAATAGTGTTATCATTTGTAATTTTACCTTTTCTTTTAATATAACAAATGATAAATTAGAATTTAATAGTCTGTATACAAAAAAATTATTCTAATAGATTTTAAATAAAAATATTCTAACCGCGCGAAGCACGAGACTATTTACTAGTTGTATTAAAAAAAGATGCCAAGTAACTGTCCACATGAATAAATTTTTTTCAGTTATGTTAAACTAAAATAGTATTAGTTTAAATATTTAGGGGGTTACTATTTTTTGATAAAAATCTATATCAGATCATTTGTAAATATTCATGGGTTTTTTGTAAAAAGATTCACCCAACATCTTCATGCTCCATCCTTCAATTGTGGTTTCTGCCTTCGAATTGCTCATATCGTCTTTGTCCTCGAAATCTCCCCTATTAAGTAGTAATTATGTTGTAGATTCTAGATAAATCAAGTCAAAAGTTAGTTAAGAAGTGGTAATCTATTATAAACTCGGCATTTTTTTTATTTTGATGTTTTGACCTGAGGAGGTCGGTATCCTTATTTTCTATTTTTGAGATTTTGACCTCCGGAGGTCAGTATTTTTATCAAACAACTAATGACAAAACAACCCACAGAATTTCAAATAAGCCAATTAAAAATAAAACTTATCCAACCCAAAGAATTAAAAATAAGATATTTTAAAATAAACTTCATCCAACAAAAATAACACAATATTTTCTACATATACATTAAACTATGTCAAAATAAACTTCATACAACTTCAAAATAAACTAAAATACGATAAAAGAATTCTAAAAATAAAGATGTCTTACATGTTAAATTGATACAACTACTCCTTATCAACCTCATTCTCCTTATCAGACTTATCATTATCATCACCCTCACTCTCCTAATCAGACTTATCATTATTATCACTCTCCTGATAAGATCCATCACTGCTGACTTGACATGGAGGAAGAATATTTCCTAATCAAAGAGAAATGTTGGTTGTTGGAAAAAAAAAATTCACTTCTTTAGCCAATTCTTAAGTTTGAACATCTGGACAGTAATTCCTATAACGAAATTCAAAATAAGAAATGTTATCATAAATTGCTTATGATGTAATTATTTTTGACCGTAAGTATTTATAACTAATGTTATAAAAACTGTACCGTAGAACTACCACATGTTCCCCCTCAATAGTTAAGATCTAAGAGGAACTTGGGGTTCTGTGCTTTTTCAATTCTTCAAATGTGAATTACATGCTAAATGAAAGACCATGCAATCAACATTTAATGAAAATTTTGATAGATCTTTGATTTGTTTCAACAACAAAGAGACTTATAATGTAGCAAATAAAAAACTATTAAGAGTATTTTGTCCTAAAGCCCGCATTTGTTAATATTATTCTAAAAAATTTCACACATCACAGCACCAAGTTCAAAAACCCTACCTTCTAATTGTCTAAAAGATACAGAACAATACATTTTTTAAACAGTAGTGCGGCAAGTTATGGTGATCTGTAAATACTGGTTGTTGTAATATAAATTTACAGGAGGTGCATTGAGAGTATTAATATGTATTATTTTATAGCATATAGAGACAATAAAAAGAAGCAACCTGATATTTTCTTGAGTTGACGTTTTCAGCCTTATGTATTTCAATCTGCTGGCTTGTAGTTTCACCACTCCACTTCAGATGCACAAACTGAAAAGAATTTTTAGTTGAGAGCCACTATCCGATCCACTCATTTTCTTTTTTTGTGAAGTAGTTCCTTTGACACACATTAGATGCATTAAGTTCAATAACATATTTTATCAAACAAAAAAGATTTGGTGGCGAAAAATTACAGTGCGCACTGTCTTAAAAAGTAACACTACAACAAAAGAGACTTTTAGTGGCATTTAATTTTTCTTTTAGCGGCAATATTTATCTCCACAAAAACTTTTAGCGGTATTTAATCTATTGTCATTGCATCCAGTATCACTTAAGGATTTAATGACATTTATATAGTGTGTCGGTAAAGACCCATAATATTGCCAGTAAAGCTTTCATATTTATAAACTAGGGAAATTACCTGTGCGAACTATATGTTAGTAAACTCACATTGATTATTCGGTAATATTCGAATTTTCGATATATACACCACATTGTCGAGATGATTTTTCGATATAAACTAGGTACTACATTGTAAAAAAAAAATTTAAAAGTGCTATATCTTTTGTGGTTTTTTATAAAAAAAATTACGAGTCATAGAGATATATTAAGTATAAGACAGAAGTCGAAGAAATCCCCATGGAACTAGTTGGTCACAAGTAATGAAAATTTTGTAACTTCCAAGAAATTATAAAGGATAATATCATACATTAAATAAGAAACAAAAAATCCTTGAAAAAGAACACTCCCAAGTAAAGTGGAACATCACGACTATGCAAGAAAATAATTAACTAATTCAATTGGAGGACCTTCGGATCCTTTCTTATGACCCTAAAATAGTTATTAGTATCATAAATATATCCTCATTGACATAGAATAGTTTTTACTATTCCTTAGGTTTCATATCACCAACCCAACTTATTTGGAATCGAACCATAATTATTGTTATGGTTATATTATGCAGTTACAAAGCATTAATGTCATTATCAATCAAGCAGTAGACGACATCATTCATAATTGGATATTGTAAATCAAAATTTTTACACATAACATAATCAAATCTCAAAGAATAATTTTCTGAGTGCTTGTACTCAGAAATATCCACATAGAATAATAAACACAACTTTACTTTCCTAATAATCACGAAAAAAATGCATGTTGCTTAAAATATTTTTCAAGAATATAGTTTGTCTCTATGTATCCCATCAACATTGAATCTAATGACAATTAGTTAATGTAGGTAAAGTCTCTAGCACTCTTAGTTTATGTTCATATTTATTGATGATAAAAAAATATTTTTATTTTAGTGTATTTTGGACATTTGTTAGTTTCAAGTAACCTTAATCTGTTATTATGCCTAAAAAGAAGAGACGAAGAAATATGACAAATTAGTTAACTTGGGATAAAAGAAGTGAATTGATTGTCTGTATACTAATATTCTAGAAAGGGTTGCAATGGCATATAAAAAGTTTGTACCTAAGAATGAGATCTCAAAATAATATACTAATTGTGGCAAACAAGAGAGCAATTTGTTTGGTTCTTTTAACAAACGTCAACATTGATTTAGTATTAGTTATCATATATTTATTGTTCTATGCTATCAAATATTACACAACCCACAAGAAATTTTCACAAAAAATATACAAATAAAACTATATAAATAGATAAAATAGAAGATAAATTTCGATCATCCTCACTGGAATTTTAACAATTTTTTTTTAAAAAAGGATACCAGAATAGAAGAAACAACTTGCAATAGATACATGAGTTACTATGACTATAGTAAAAGATTAAACTTAATTAGATAGGAAGAAGAAAATTTTGAGGAATCAAATACACTTCATAAGAAGCTTAATTAATTAATTTAAATTCATCTCCCCTATAGAGAAAAAACCAACAAATAACAGTCGCAAAAATAAATGTTTTGATATTAAAGAACCAAATATTATGAATTAAACAATTTCAAATGTATTATGAGTAATTGTATGAGAGGTGTAAGAGTAATAATATCACATTGCGATTAAAATAATTTTTCTGTGTTTATATAAAGACACCTGTAGGATGAAAAGAGAGAGAAGACCACTTTTCAATCATCCTTGAATATATTCTAACAGAATTTAAAAAAGTTCACAAAAACTAAAAACTATAAAAAGAAACTGTCATAGTTACATGAATAACAATAAGTTATAGTAAAGATTAATCTCTTTAAAGTAGAAGGAAGAAAATTTTATGGAATGAAACAAACTTCATAAGAAACATAATTAATGTATTTCAATTCGACTACTCTATAAATGAAAAAAACTAAAGATAATAGTGGCATAAAATCCCTCTATTTATATTAAATAAAGTGTAGGTCACAAATCTTTGGAAAAGTTGTAACCCTTCAGAAAGGTCACAGCCTTACATAAAAGTCACAATTTTTCATAAAAGTCGCAACTCTTCCTAAAAATCATAACTCTTCCTAAAGGCTGCAACTTTTCATATAAGTCACTAGTTTTTATAAAGTCACAACTTTTCATGAATGGCGAAGGCTTGTTTTGATAAAAATAAATATAAAGGGGAACTCTTATTTGTGGTGGCGCTACATAGGTGCGCCTAGGGTTATCTTTTATGTATGTATGTATATATGTATGTGTGTGTTTGTGTGTATATATATATATCTATATATATGTATAATATTTCTCGATACATGCTTTGCACGTGTATAATACACGTTTAAATGAAAACAACATTTTGCTCATTCTTTGTTGGCTAAATACATATTTGAAAATGTTAAGAGAAAAAAGTTTTTACTTTACCCTCCTAAAGGAATATATATATATATATATATATTCTAGGATCATCAGGTGGTGGGGGGACATTATCTCCATACAGGTGATCACCATGGTAATGTTGTCAGTCATATGCCTTATTTGTAATAATATAACATAAATAAATAGAAACTCTGGTGATTCATCTTTTGGAGTTTGTTCTTGATATATCGATCCTGATATCCCAAACTGTGATTCTCCCATCAAGGCACCAAACATATTTGTCGAAGAAGCTAAGATGGTTTAATTTTTTGAATTCCATTAAGCCTGGAAAACTTTCTCTTTGTAACAATCCAAATGATGAATATGAATGTATGTGAGTCATGGTACTGATGTAGCAATTTGAATTCCATACAATGAAGTAATAAGTCTATTTATAGTGATGTAACTGTTTAAATTTCGTAAATAACTGATTTTTATTATGTTTTTCAACTTTCAAATTAATTGTCAAAAATATTGTCAATAATATTATTTAATTAATTAAAAATTTAATGAGGTTAGTATTGTGTAAGGGCTAAATAGTAATTCAACTTTGAAGTTGAAAGTTTCCACTTATAATTATATATATAGATATAGATATATATATTATAATGAATATAGTATATAATATATATATTATAATATAGATATATATTTATATCTATATATATATATATATATATATATATATATATATATATATATATATATATATATATAATATATATATAGGACCTGTTTTAGTGGAAATTATTGTGAAGATTGTATATGTCTATGAGTTTACGTCAATTCATATGTATAACTAGCGAAACAAATAAAAAAAGTTATAGAAAGAATAACCAAACTCAAAAAACATCAGGAAGAATAATTAAAGTTAATGCATCAACTTTCTTGTCTTCAAGAGGTAAAAAAAGAATTACATATAAGATTGTGTTAAAATTATAAAAACAAATAAAAAAAGAATGCATTGGACAATGAATAAACATGAAAATTGAGTCCGTGAGAGTATGACAACTTGAGTCACGATCTGTAATATAGGGAGGATAAGTCGAGAAACTTGCAGTGCTGCAAGAAATAAAGGAGAAAGATAAATCGATCAGACAATCAAATTTAATTTACTAAAATTTACAGTATGAGTAAAATAAAGGGACCATAATTGAAAAGTTTTACAGAAAAATGAGAGAAGAGACTGATAAAATAAAATTGAAAGAAAACAAGTAAAGAAAGAATAAGGAAGGAGGATTTATCAAAAATCAGGAATGATAAACGCCTTGAGCAATATTTATTGGTGCTTCTTCATTTTCACTTTTGGGATCGGCAACCTAGTAAAAATCATCACAGTAGATGAAAAGAATTTATTGCAAAGCTAATGTTAATAACATAAGTTTAAAATTTTATAATCAAGTACCCAGTCTAGTAGTGCTTTCATGAGGTTGTTCCTTCTCAGCAACACTGCCATGAGGTTGTTCCTCACGTGTCTTGCTTTTACTCAACTTCTCTTTCATCATGTCTGAAAAAAATTGGGATTACAATTTGTCACACGATAAGTGTTATTTAAGTTATGTGAAAAGTACAGATCACTGTTACGAAACTTAAGACCCTTTCAACAATTTATTTTAAATTTATCGCGTCAATTTATCCTACACCGGTACAAAAAAAAACAGGCTTAAGGTTGATCCATGGTGTTACCTCATCAAAGCTGAAAAGTGCTATGTCCTCATCCACGTCTTTAACTCCATCACAATGTCCTTGATTTCCGTAGTGTACGCCATATGTTGTACATCATTTTTACTTTTTAGCACAAAAGGATTTAAGTATGTAAATAAGACAAAAGTATAACAAACAACTTTAGCTGTTGAGTTCTTCCGTTACGTTGAATGAAAAGTTACAACTATGTGAAAGTCGTATAAAAAAGTCTTCAAGAACCTTATACAAATGCTCTCAATTTCGTAATGTTAGCCATTTTGTAGATAACGATTTTTCTTTGCTATACAAAACGTAGATTGATCCATGCATCATGTTCCATGTATCTTCAACTTGATATTCATATTCTGTTGGAATTAACTTTGTATCATCAATCAAGAACTAAAGAATCAGTTAACTTACACGAAAGTACAATTTACTATGAACCTTATGTGGACAAAGAATCCATATCTATTGCGCTCGTCTAAGCTTCAAATGCATTGTTGAAAGGTTGTAAATGTCACAGCAGATAGCCTGTCCCTCTTGGTTGCAATTCCGTGTGTATCTCTGTTATCAATGACAAACATGGAGAATTAAGTTTAAGTATGTAACAATGATTAGAGATAAGTAGTTGAAAAGGGAAGATGGTACTCACCTAAGGACAATAGAAGTTGAACAAACGAAACCAACAAAGACAGTAGTCGTGGCACCAGTAAACTGGAAGGCATCCCAGATCTTAGGTACACACTTTGCTCGAAAAAAATATGAGACGGAGGAGAGTTTCTATGACAGAAAGGAATTTGCAATTATCATAGGCAATAGGAATTGCAGAGAGAAAAAAATTGGCCATCCATATTGAGGAGAAGTGAAAAGAAGACAATTGGGAAAACAAGCATCGAGTGGATCACATAGCTCATTCGCACCACATCATTAAGTAATGAGTGGTAAGTATTTTCAAGTTCATTATCAAAGTTGGGGAGTATATCATCCAAGGTATGATCACCAAATAGAAGGAATCTGAAAAAGCCGGTTGCTATATGTACAGTGAGATAACACAATTTAAAGTACTGACTATTGACTTCATCTAACTTCCATCTCTTAGCTCATTCTCTACTGGGTGTACTGTAATACTCATCAAACAAGTATTAGAGTTTCGTATGTTTTACAAGTAATTTCTGGCCACTCATTGAGCAGTTATCAAGTCACATTCATTTTAGCACATCCCATGCAATGAAAATAAACATGAGGCTTTACATATGATCCTATTATCTGATGTTCAAAAATCAAACTTGTAGAAGAAGCTAGAATGTTCTATCTTTGTTTTATAAATTACCGAAGAGTCTGTAACCTGATAAAGAAAATTCCTCCCAAACTATAGATACAACACAAGTGTAAAGCAAAGTACTATCGATGTGATAAAATATAGTTTAAGGACTATGACATAAACCAACAAAATTTTCACCAACCATCATATTTAGCATGTCATATATGAACCTCTAGAATTTCAATAGGGAGCAACTATAGTCCAATATATTGATATCCATGAAACAGATAATCAAGTGAGAGATGAAGAGTTGTGCAACTAATACTAACAGCAAAACATCTAAAATAGTGTTACATGCCTCTTGCTTCTATACGAAATGAAAATTTAAATTCTCACTCAAAAGTCTTCATATAAGCAAAGTTAGAACAGACCTACCAACCTTCAATACTCATTATTTTTACTTCAATTTTTTTCATAGATATATTACCAATTCACTTTGTTCACATATGATATCAACATTCCATCAGAAATGTGCATCAATAACCTAGAACTTGGAGTGTAACGATCCAATCTACATTTTAGCAGTTAGGGCATCCTTCAAGTAGGAACACAGGGTACTTGACCTCTACAAGGACTTATACAAGACCTTAGACACTTATTCATTGCATAAATATGAAAAGTAATGCGAAATTAAAACTTTTCTTTCAAAACATAATGCGGAATGATTTCATAAAACTTCTAACATACCTCTCAAAAAAAATCTATGACATCATAACTACAATAGTCTTGGGTCACAACCCATAAAAGTTTAAACATAGAAAAGAACATAAAATACAACATAGTGGTGGTGTCCTCGGATGCTATGAGGATTCACAAATTTTCACTTCTTGAAAGCCTTGGAAACTCTACCATTCAAAGAAACTCAATCTTCTGAAGACCCTACTCTGATCAATAAAATCGTATCGAAATGTGACACTCAGATCAATCAATATTGTGAAATTATCATTCGTTATCCCTAATTTTCAGTGCATTAAAAAATATTTTATCAAGCCTTCTTTAATCAAAACATCACTTCGATAGAGAGGGCTCAAGATTATTAATTTCAGAATCTCTGGTTTTCAGACAAATCATAGAACATACAATCAAGTAAATCGGGAACTTCACCATATCACTCAATATTTATCAAGCACTATTAAGAGTCTACCTATCAAATAAAATAACCCATAACCTACCTCCACCAAAGACTTGAAGTCAAGCAAGCTACTTCACTGATGTGTTTCCTTTTCTCAATGCTTTAGAATGTTTCCAATTTATCAAGTATGCATAATATATCAGCAAACCAATCCGTAGACACTCATATTACTAAAACCAAATTCCTAAAATTTTATACCAAGTAATGTATCAAGGTTAATATATCTAAAATAGCAAGTGTAGACTTAAGTCTTATTTCCTCTCAATAACATAATCTAATTATTTTTATGTAATAAATTAATACACCTAAAATTTAATTATCTATAATAATATATAATACATTCTATAGAAACCTAGCACCATAACAAAATCTATAACATCGAAACTAACTAAGAGCTGATTGAATTCAATCCACCCGTAAGTAAAATTACAGAAGCAAGATCGACTCTCTACTCTACATCGTAATTAATAATTTCCTCATAACCCTCATGTAATCATCGTTATGAAATTATTATCTACTCACAATTTTGTTCCCATAATAATCAATCTTTAGAACAGAAAATCATACTTGTCCTTAAGCTTTTAAGAAACAAAATTTAAACAATTTCTAATCATTCTCTAGCCAACAACATATATTATATAGTAAGTCATGCTAACCTAATCAATAACCTCAAAAATTATCCGTCATTAGCCAATAATAGCCTAAGATTTTCCCTCTCAAATTGTCAAAGAACGTACTGCCAAAGTTCCAAATTCCAAATTTCAATTTCAACATTGCGAAATATCTCTCCTAATTTAACTATAACAACCAAGAACCAACTAAAAATACATCCATTCCATCCATTCGACGCTATAGTAGTACAACATTAGTTCCAAAATTAGATTGTAAATTTTAAAGAAATGTATTAGCAGAAAGACCCACGATTAGTTTAGAAAAAAACGTACGTAAATGTCTTGCTCAGATACAAATATTCAAGTGAAAGTAACTGATCAAAACAAACAAGATGATGAGAGGGGAGAGAAGTTACTAGTGCTATCCACACAACCTTCCTTTTTGAATGCATCTTGAATGCAAACTCCTTATGTAAGCTGATATTATTACAAAATTAACTATTATTGTAACTATAAAACTCAAAAGGAAAACAGATAAAATCATAAAGGGAAAAAAGTATTATTAATCAATTAGCTATACAATTTTTTTGATTTATTCAGTATGATGCAACAACTCTTTTCCACTTTTTTTCTGTGAGCCAAGCAAAATACAAATGCCACCATTCAAAATCTTTTCAATGTCAACAATAAAAGAAAAGATGTGCAGGTGCTTATAAGTATCAGAGCATGTGAAACCAAATCCATCCTTGAATCACAGTATCAACATGAATATTGTGCATCCAAATTGATGCTTCCTCCAACTTTCCCAGCCATGTAACCTCGTATAACACAATCTAGATAGGAAGCATATTTACATATGTATCCATCTATTGTTGCTTCACATCAACAAAAATGTACCTATCATAATTCTAAAGCAAAGGATACTATAATATCCTCGGGAAAAACCAGGTTCACTGCAACAAATATCCCAAATCATGGCCGGAAAAGGATTTTCTTTTGATAAATTGCTACAAATTTCGTTACCTGAAATTCTAGTAATGGCTCTTATAGGAATATCAGAAGATAAATACTGCAATTCTGTCCCTAAAGATGTAGTCCTCTCTATCATATTTGAGTCAAAATCAATTTCTGATTAAAAAGAAAACAAATTTGGCATCAAGTCAATAAAAAGATGTGTTAAGTGTTTTTTTTATTGAAGCAAACAACCAGATAAATATCTACATCCTATATAACAAAAAGCTAACCTTTTGAGCTTGGCGACTTCATCGAACGAAAAATCCAACTAATTGACGCAAAAAATTGGTTCATATCCATGTGAGGATATTCACACTGACGGTACCTTTCAACCGAAAATTTACTTCAAAAAGAATTTTCTTTGTCCACCTTTTGGAGCCTAAAAATGATTCAGAAGATACAAATATCTATCTCTAAAGGTACCTGAACTTGAAACTCTTTTCCCTGCCCGCCAACCCCACTTATCACCAGCATTTGGAAAATCTACAGGAGCATATGGTAAGCCTTCGCCAGAGTCACACTCATAAACAGGATAAATTTCAAGCCCAATTTCACTGATTCTAGAAGCACTCCCATTATATACAACATGTGCACGACTCTCCCCAACCTCCTTGTGGCAAACATTTAGCTGGAAATCTCTAACTCTGTTGATTTAAATAGAAGAATGAAACCATAAAAATAAGGAACGTCAGAATTCCACAGTAGAAATCAAACAATTTTGGCTATAAAATATTGGAGGAAAAAATAGCTAAAGGAGAAAAGCAAAAAGCTAGGAATATTCTTCAGCAAAAACAAGATAGCTAATGTTTGATCCGAAGAAGTTATGCTTCAGATGAAAATAAATGTTAGAACTTTTGGCATGAGCTACAAAAACACTCTCATCCCAAGGAGACATCAAAGCTGATCAGTAGAATGTTTGTGAATAATGCAACATGCCTTACATTAACACCTAAACTTAAAAGCCACCTTGGGTGTGAAAATATTACTAAAATAATTTTTGTTTTAAAATAATTTTGAAGAACTTTGTAAGAAACGACAAAATCTAAAGAATTTTTTCAAAATAGAAACTTTAAACCAATAGAGAAAATAGAATCTGAAAAATGTTTCCATAAGAAAATTAGTTCCCTCAAGTACTCAAGGTTAATGGAATATATCCTCTCAGAATAATTTTATGTATTAATACATAGATGATAGTGTGAATGGCTTCTGTTTTTACTTATGAGAAAGACGCTCAGTCATAAAAAACATTCACAACATTACGTAAAAGTCATAACTTTTTATCCAAGTGTCAACTCTTCGTAAAAGTTGCAACACTTTAGGAAATTCAAAATTCTTTACAAAAGTCAATTTCAATTACATCTTTTTAAACCCAACAATTACTCTTGCCATCAAATATATTGTGGCCTTGAAGGGTTCTATTCAGTAGATCCCACAACAAGCCAATCCTAATATGTGTCTCAAATAATTTTAATTGGTTAAAAATTAAGGTTTTCACTAGTTCATGAAGAAGAATAAAAATAAAAAATCTCCTATCAGAAATGCACAAACAATCTCTACCAAAAATCATACAACTCATTTTTTGTTTCAACCCATTAATGTTATGTTTTGAATTAACTTCACCCCTATTTTATAGAATGTTAGTTAGTGTCATGACCCAAAACGAGTCATGAGTGGAACCCACACTTAAACTCCTATGTGAGAGAACAAATGAATCCAACCCAAACTTATATTTATGATTAAACTTATGCAATACTAATCATAATGCGGAAGCTAAAATATTATTAGTTTAAGAAACACAAATCTTATAAAGTGTACTATAAATCAAGAGGCATGTCAATTGTGAAAAAGTCACAGCCACAAGAAGGACTAGGTCCCAACAAGAGTGCTAAATGATCAAATAATTCGTATAAGTGTAACATTCCTGAAAATTACATGTCTAGTGAAGAGACCAATAGGTCTTTAAGAATGCATATTGGGGATACATAGGCATTTCAATGTCCAATATTGAGAAATATCGGGCATAGTTTACAAAATTGTCTAGGGGTTATTAGCCAATTTCTAAATAATCTCCAAATAAATAAAACATTGGTCATATTAGAAAATATTGTCTTAAAGGGTGTTAACCAATTTTCTAATATTATTTAGCTTGTTTAAGAAATGTACCTGCAATGAAGACCCTAAGCTAAAAACATATATTTTCTATTATTTGCACACAAAGTACTAGGCATCTAAGTGTCAAGCCTAGTACGATAGCACATGATCATTAAAAATGATCATATAGATTAAACAGTGCCCAAGGACATAGTGAGGATCCTTGGGACATTAATTAAACATTCCCGGATGATCAATAAATAATAGTTAGTTAGGAAAGGGCAACCAACGCATGTGCAATACATGTGAACAATTTTCCAAAGGAAGGGATCACCCTAACCGAATTTGGTTAGGGTAGTCCGTGGGAAAAACGCGCACAAGAGACCACTCAAAGTGGGGCCTAACCTTTCTACTAATTCTACACTCTAACCTACTGACTAAATAACTAAATAACCTACGACTAACCGAAATGGACCCATTAGTGCACCTGACAACCTAGGACAAAAACCGAATTGACACTAACTTAGTACTACATAAACAGACAACCTAGTACCTAACCTAGGATGATCCAAACGGTTAGTTTGGGTCCTAACAATTTAGGGGTACTTTATTAATTCTTATAGTTTACCTAATTAATTACTTTTCTAATTTAAAAATGCTAAAACTGAAATAAAATAAAATTTCAGATTCAAGTTAAGACAAGACAGGGACAACCTAGTACCAAACCTAGGATTGTCTAATGAGTTATTAAACGTTCTAAAAACCTAGGGATACTTTAATAAATATTCTATGATACTTTGTTAATTAATTTATAAAATTAATTAATTAATTATAGGAGAAAAACTGAAATTACAAATTAATTTCCAGATTTCGTTTTTTTTTTTAAAAAACAACCTAGTACCTAACCTGGGATGGTTCAAATGATTGGTAATGGTCGTAACGACTTAAGTGTACTTTAGTAATAACCTTAAATCACCTAATGACGTAAATTACCAATTTACTTAATTAGTATAAATGATCAAAACGAAATTCTTACACTAACCTAGTACAATTCAATAAACATCCTAGTACTTAACCTAGGATGGTCCAAAAGGGTTAATTTGGGTTCCAATGACTTAAGGGTACTTTCGTACTTACCCTAGGTACCTAAATTATTAATTTAAGGATTGTATTGTAATATACAGTCAAAATGTTGACAAAAATGATAGTCAACACCAATTTCCTTATTTTACTAAGTGTTATGTTCTCCTATGTTTAGTCAACTTAGGAGGGGTGTTTTGGTAATTGGTTAATTAGTTTATTAAATTAAATTATTAAACCTAAGTTGTATAATTCAAAATAATTTCTTAAACCTAAAAATCATGTCAAAACTCATAGTAAAAAAAATTACGCAAAATAGTAAGCAAGCGAGGGAAAAAAATTACATTGATTCTCCTAGGCGATTTCAAGGTTTCTCTATGTTTTCGTTCAACATGGACTTCGTAGATTAAGTTATACTTAAAGTATTGGTTTTATCTCATGGAATTCTTTCTCCAAGAGGCTTTTTAATCGTTTCAAACTCATGAATTTCGAAACTAGGGTTGTTTCCCAATAATATTGTTGAACGTCCATCTCCCTAGTTATCCTGGTTTTCGATTCTTTAAGTATATGTTTGTATTGGTATGTGGTTCTAACTTATTATATATGTTATTTATTTATAAAATATTAATTAGGTCTATAGTTTTGATTTGGATGATTGAGTGATTAGTTATACAGATTAAGGAATGACATAATGCTTACTTTTGTTTTCGAGAAATATAAAGTTGTTTATGAAGTTGAGTCTAATGTTGTAGGATGTTCATTCAATGATAATTATAAGTTTATTGAATGTAAAAAGGTTGGCTTACAACAAATGAAGTTTAAATTACCACCACATGTGAAAGTTTGGTTTATGCCAACAAATTGGCTAGCAAAACTATGTCCAAAATATTATCTCCCAAAATGTGTGAAGTTATAATAACAAAGTGATACCATTCTCTACATCAATGAACTAATAACATAGGGTATGCCGATAAATAGGAAAATTCCCAACATATCCTATCCAGACGAACTTTTGAACGTATAGCATTGAATAAGTAGTTATAAATTTCATAGAGAATGAAAGCTAGTTCATGAACCTATAATGCCAAAATATCTTCATAGATTAGCTAAACCAAGCATTGAATTGTTCTTGTAAGTTAATCAAAGATTAAAAGTTCAAGTGTAGTGAAAGTTTGACTTATGCCAATAAATTTGTCTACAACATTATTTTCAAAATATGTAATAGAATTGGCTAATGATACCATGAAATCATACTTGAATGAATAGCTTGCCTTATGCTAATAAAATGGCTAACAATACATCATCTAAGAGTAATGAGTTAAATTGGCTGTAATGTTATCTCTAAATAATTAAAATATTAGCTAATGGATAAGGTATACCAAACTAAACATGGATGACTGTAACTTTGGATTGTTCCAATAAAGTGGCTATAAAGGCAGTTTTCCAATTTTCTAGGCCAATACTAATTTCGTGCCAATCATATATACCCAAAGTATTGATATTAGAATATAAGAACATCTAAGGTAATTCAATTAATCCATATCCAAAGGCATGCCAATCATTGGGACAAGTCCCAACATGCCCTAACCAAATTAACTATGAACATATGTAATCATTGAGTGAAGTTCTCATCGTCCATAAACGATGATATGAAGCTATCAAACGAAAGTAAGCAAGTAAAGGGAGTAATATCATAACTAAAGATGTGTATGTTAAGAAAGTTACAAGAATGAGGTGTTCAAAGAAGTGAAACAAGCCTCACTTAAACCTAAGCTACTATGTTAAAAATACTCACGAATGAAGGTGTTAGAATGTGTGAGACAAGTCTCATTAACACCAAAGATGTTATGTAAGGACAATTCACATTTCATCAATGTAAAAAAAAGGATGAAAAGTCATCAATTGTGTAAATAAATGTTATCAAAACGTACTCACCTATGAGAGTGTAAAACTAATGAAGAGACCAGTCTCTATGTACACTCTAATGAAAGTTATTGAGACTGGTGTATACTTAATACTTATGATGACACGATAAATCATCTATTGAGATATTATGTCCTCATACTAGAAGTCAACTTCCATTAAGTATGAGTTGAATGAAATGGAGCTTTATGCTGAGCACTGATACGCTAGCTATGAATGGGGAGGCCTTCTTTCGGGAAGGGCAAAAGTTCATGTAACTCTCATGCGATGAGACTGTCCAGCATGCCGGGTTTGTGTCTCCTTATACTCCTACTCTTTGACTCTATACTTCCAATATAGGGATCTCTCAATTACCATGTAAGCTAGCACATTTTGGGTCACTTTGACCGGTGACTCCACCTCTTTTGAGTGTGGGCTAGACACTGGATTTCATGCTACTCACATGATCTATGTTGGTTAAGTTTAGAGTTCGTCAATATATGAAAGATACTGAAATGAACAATACCGATGGTGTTTATGTACGACAATCAGGAGGTAAAATCAGATTTAAGTATAAACATTAGGTCATTCTTGGTTATTGTACTTCATGATCCTGATGAGAGTCTTAAAATTCATCCTAGGTATAGCTGGTGTTTACATAATCCAACTAATGAATGAAGTGAATAATGTGAAGTATGAATGAACGAATGAAGCAGACTCTGTGTTCGCTAAATAAGGCCCTCGGGTTGATGTCCTATATGTTGGGCCCTCACTTGAGATATTTTATGCTACATCAACGATTCCAAAGACTCGTGTATATGAAATGTATTATATATAAAATATGAAATTAGTGAAATCAATGGCATGATCAATAGAAAATTGCTTATGAAAGATAATGAATATATATGTTAAATATGACTCACTATAAGGTACGGAAATCATTCTTTAGTCCTTTGATTAGTTACATCGATTCATTCTGGGTCTGGGACTACAATTAATCATTGAACTTGTATGTAAAACATAGGTACAAAAGAATTATTGAACTACAGAACAAGAAGAAGAAATAGACTGAAAAATAATCTAAGTGTACAAAGAGGAGCTCTCGTCTTAAGAGGATCCAAATCTAAAATCTTTGCCCGAGTTGTTCTAGAATTATGTGGATGATTCTCATGTTTTTTAATGATATGGAAAATTATTTGTGTGATTTGAATGCATTAAAATACACCATATTCATACCACAATTCACATCTTACAATTTAGGAAAATCTAGTCACTAGGCCTTTCAGAAATAACATGTTGTTTAGGAAGAGATTTCTTTGATAATGCATAGCCTTATGTGTATGTGTGCATACACACATACTTAGTACAAGTGGTTTACTAGCCCCTAATATTTACTATTATTATAGGTGCAGGTCAGAGTACAGGTTGACGACACTTGCAGTTGTTTGGACTTAAGCGTTTCTCCAAACCATTTGATAGGTCCTCATGATTTCGAGGATACAACAGAATAAGTCTACCCTTAGTTTTAGACATATCTATTGGATGTTGTATCTAGCTTTTGTTTTGCACCTTCATTTCGAAGCTTTGCAATAAGGCCATGTTTGGCAAATTATTAATGATATATTCATCTTTAGTTTTGAATTTTTTTTTTTTTGGTTGAACGACCTTGAGGTGGGTCAGGGGCTGGCAAACACCCCCAGGCCTTAGCATTTATATATGTAAAATTTACAAAGAGGGGGACATACACCTTACCTCTTCCTATGGTGGGTTAGTTGATTTACCTACTAAGGTTTATCAACTAACCCTTTACAATTGATGTTTCTAGGATTAAGCATCTAAAGAGACTCACTCTAAAAATACATAATTCAAGAAAACATGAAAAAGGGAGACTCTCCCAATACAAGAGTAAATAACAAAGATAACCTATTCTATAATCATATAAAACAGGTTTTCAAAATACTAAAGTTATTAAACAATTACAGAAAGAGTTAAGGGGGATGTTTAATTCTCTTAATCTTCCTTCTTCTGAATTGTTGCATGCCCATTTTCTCCAAAATGAAACTTCCTTTAATTGCGCCCCAAAGTTGCTGTGAAGTGTAGAATTGTTGAATTATGTCCAGATTGTGACTCCATTTTGCCAATAGGTGCGCAGTGCCATTTGCTTCTCTATATACATGTTTATATTGTATATAATCCATCCTTTTACCAAGGTCTTGTATCTGTTGGTTTTCATTTTGACATCTCCATGGGATAGCGTATGTATTAGCTATCCACTTAACTAACAATTCAGAATCAACTTCCAAAATAATCTTCTTGAAACCATGTTGGTAACACCAATTTAATCCATGAAGGGCAGCTTGTATCTCTGCAGAATTATTAGTACCCAAACCAAGTGGTATAACAAAAGCATAAATCATATTACCATTGTGATCTCTAAGTATATCTCCACCACCTGTTTGACCTGAATTGTGCTTGGCACTGCCATCAGTGTTGAGCTTGTAAATTCCTGTTGGTGGACTTTCCCAGCTAACCATTTTAATATTAAGTTGTTGTTGACATTGATCTACAAAATTAAGTAATCTCTCCCAACTATTCTGCCATGGAATGCTTGGATATACAGCTTGAATAATCTTCATTGTATCTTTAAAAATAGAAGATTCCACCCTTTGGATGCTTGATTTTTTGTTACCATATTTCACAGAGCACCTGTTTTTCCACATATTTCAACAGATAATGTTAGGCAAAATATGAAAAAGTAATTTTTGTACCTCATTGTGTGCAGTCAGTCTTCTCCAATATAATAATAAACTTCTGAGATTAGAGCTTCCAGTTCCAATTCCAACTCTATTAGCATGAAGCTTCCAAATGTAGTTAGCAAAATTTCCATTATAAGAATGTGATTGATATCATCTTTGCCTCTTCTATAACACCAATAACAATAATCCTCCTCTTTTCCAAACTTCAATATACTCTCATTAGTAGGAAGTTTGTTCCTCAATGCTCTCCAGAGAAAAAAAGATATTTTTAAAAGGAACATGTTTATGCCAAATACATTTATTGATGGGGTCAGGCTCCTTCTTCTTCCTAATAATCTCCCAGGCAGAAACTATAGTAAAATTACCTTTGTCTTCAGGCATCCAACATGCAGAATCAGACATTCCAGATTTTATTTGTAATTTGAAAGTAAGAATCTTTGGTACCAGCAGGGGAGGAATATGTTGCCTGATCCTCCTCTCATTCCATTTTCCTTCTTCAATAAAATCAGCCAGATGAACATTATTTAAACTAGATACATTATCACAATATGTTGCTAAGGCACCATCATCCAACCAATTATCCCACCAAAGACTGCAATTGCCAGAATTAATTTTCCAAGTGATATGCCTTTCCACTTCAAGCCTGTTTCTTGTAAAATACCTCCAAACCAAAGAATCACCAGTATCATATTTCTTTGCCACTACATTAGATCTTTGACAATATTTTGCCTTTAAAAAATTACTCCATAAAGACTTTTTGGTTCTAAAATCCCACCACTGTTTATATTGAAAAGCAGTGCAAACCTCTTCTAAAAGTCTAACTCCAATTCCACCCTCTTTGAATGGATAAGCTAAACTTTCCCAAGAAGCCCATTGATATTTTTTCTTATCTTTATCTCTGCCCCAGAAAAACTCTGCAATAACTCTTTTAATATGTTTGAGAACAGTCTTAGGAGGTGAAATAGCAGCCAAAGTATGAATAGGCATGGATTGCAACACATGCTTGACCATAGTAATTTTACCTCCAAAATTTAAGATTTTAGTATGCCATCCTGCAATCTTTTTGATTATTTTATCCACCAATTCAGAATAATAAATAATCCTTTGGCCCCCTATGTATAAAGGACAACCTAAATACATTATAGGACTATTCTTCCTTATAAAACCAGTTTCTTGATTTATAGTATCTATAATACAATGACTGGTATTATTGGTTACCATATAAAAACTCTTATCCTTGTTCAATTGTTGATCAGACACCTCCTCATAAGATGCAATAGTATCCATAATGAGTTGAAGAGACTGTCTGTTGGTGGAAGTGAAAATAATAATGTCATCTGAAAAACTTAAGTGGTTAATTTGAGGCCCTCTCTTCTCCATATAGAAACCACTGTACATATTGTTATAATAGAGCATATTCAATTGTCTTGAAAGGATTTCAGCTCCTAAAATAAATAGGGCTGGGGAAAGAGGGTCTCCTTGTTTAAGCCCCCTAGTAGAATGAAAGAAACCATGTCTTTTGCCATTAATAACTATGGAATACCAGTTGTTACTCATAATTCTCCAAATTCTGTCAATGAATAATTCACCAAAACCAAATCTTCTCAATACCAAACAAGTGTAGGACCAAGACACCCTATCATAAGCTTTTACCATATCTAATTTAATAACCACATTATTTCCTTCCTTAGGTAATTTGATCCCATGAATAATTTCTTGAGCCAACATAACATTTTCTGAAATACTCCTGCCTTTTACAAAGCCTGACTTGTTTTCAGAAATGATAGAAGGCAATATAGGTGCCAGCCTAATACTCATGATCTTAGAAATTATCTTATTAGTAAAATTGCTTAGACTAATAGGCCTAAAATCTTTAAGTTTATTAGGGTGCTCTACTTTAGGAATCAAAACCAAACAAGCATGAGTCATATACCTAGGCATAGCAAAACCATTGAAAAAATATTGAACTGTAGCCAAAATATCATCCTTAATAATCTCAAAACAATATTGAAAAATTTTTCCTCCAAAACCATCTGGTCCAGGAGCTGAGTTTGGATTCATTTGCATAATCACTTGTCTCAACTCCTCTACATTAGGCATCTTTTCCAACTCCATATTTTGATCCTCAGTAATAATTTTATTGATGCATTGAAGGCTTGTCTCATTAATAGGCTCTTGTTTACCTGTGAACATCTGTTCATAATATTCACAAGCTGTTCTAGCTATATTGTCATCTGCTTGTATCCAATCACCCTGCTCAGACTCAATTTGATTAATAAACATTCTTTTCCTTCTCCCTCTCATTATTGCATGAAAATATTTTGAGTTAGTATCTCCTTCCTTTAACCATTGAATCTTAGTCTTCTGTTGAAGGATATCATACTCCAATTTCATATATCTTATGTATTGAGCATTGATAGCCTGCAGCTTCTCTCTATTTTCCTGACTATTGTCCTGAATGATATTATCCTCTGCAATCTTTACCAATTCTTCAAACTGCTTAACCTTAATAAAAATATCCCCATATTCTTTCTTGGACCATATCCTTAAGGTGGTAGTTAATCTCCTCATTTTAGTATGTCAAATCCACATAGGATTTCCAACCACTTTTTCCATCCAACACTTTTCAACAGTTTGATAAAAAGACTTATTATCAGTCCAGCAATTAAGAAACTTAAAATACTTAATGACCTCATTATTTCTATCCTTCATTTCCATCAATAAAGGACAGTGATCAGAACCAACTGAAGGCAGATGAGTTATAGTGGACTGAGGCATCATTTCTAACCATCTATCATTAATCAATCCCCTGTCCAACCTTTTCCAAATTCTAGCTTCATTCTTCCTATGATTACACCATGTGAAAGGCTGACCATTATACCCCATATCAATTAAACCACAATCTTCCATGATACTGATAAAATCTAAACTTTTGTTAATATTATACTCTCTTCCACCCAGTTTTTCATCAGTAGATGATATTACATTAAAATCACCCATGATGCACCAAGGAAGATCAGTATCTGCCCATTTTAATAAAGTATCCCAAAGAGGCTTCCTTAGATAGTCTTTACATTTTGCATAAACATAAGTTATAATAAATTGATCCTTACAATCCTCATGTTTAACTTCACAAGTGATGGCTTGTTGATCCATATCAATCACTTTACACTGTACCTCAGAAGACCAAAACAGCCATATCTTGTTATTAGAATTGCTATAACAAAAATCCATCAGCAATTTCATTCTATATAACTCCAACTGTGAATTGTTAGCAAAAGGCTCAAGAACTGCAATCATAGACAGCTTCTGGATTTTCCTTAAGTTGATCAACCTTTCAAGAGCACCTAATGTGTTAATGCTCCTGGCATTCCAACAAAGGAAGCTAATCATTAAACACCTCTGCTTCTAGCTTTAGTTTTGAATTGATTCTTTATTTTAGATGGTTGTTCTCTTACGTTGAGCTTAGTATATGATGTATCTAATTAATAATTATATGAAGTCTATGTATACTTCATAGATAAAAATAGTTTTAGATTTTCTGCAAATTTAACTAGATGAATGTGATGAATGCAAAATGAGGCTGGTTTGCGACCTCTTAGAGGTCAACAACGCTGGTTCCGATCCGGATTTCAGAAATCCGGGTCATGACAATAAGTGCGCGAGTTACTCAAGTGTCTTTAACGACATAAAGGATACCAACACAACAATGCTTACTGACAAGAGGTAACCAAGGTGCAAAGAATAAAATTCAGATATACAAGCAAGTAAAAAGAGTACAAATACAAGTTTACACACAAACATAAATGCTTTATCACAGAAACATTCAAAAATAACATCGCGAGTTCAAACCGTATATGAACAAACATATAAAGATCGTCAACTTGATCACGAGTATATACAACCTTAAAAATACTATTAAATAACTTCTATAATTCCTATTATCTCAATAATGTTGAAGTTAACTAGGATTATCATCAGAAGTAATCTTATCCTGTGCAAACACGACTATGCTCCCAAAGTAGTAATTCTGGCCAGCCTAGTACCTCATGTTGCAATCAAGATTTTAAAAGGAAAACGAGAAAAATCAATTGTATATCTTTCATGTTGTAGGTAATATCTTAAGTTTGAAAAGAATCAAGGCTCACCGCAAAATATATTTTGTACAAAAGATTATCATCGCAACACTAACACTTGTCCATACATGATTTCTAAATATGAAATCTGGACAGAACTTTTCCTATGTTGCGTGTCTTATTTCTAATCCATAACATCTAAATTAGGTTCACACCTCGAGCTACCCCTCAGAAGAGGACACGGGACCTAGAACCACAAGTGATCCCAATACAATCCTGTTTGCATGATCATGAGCATACTAAAGAAAAAAACTGATGAAGAAGCTAATCATAATTAAAATGAATAGATGGGGAATACCCATATACTATAACTGAAAAAAATGAAATACTAGTGAGTTAATACAAAGAACATATTAACTCAACCCTATGCTGAACCTACTATAAAGTTTTAAAGTAACCTCTTACTTACTATAAATGTCGGGATAGGCCCTAGCTAAGTCTACCAAAAACTTAAACTAAATGACTATAAATACAGAAATAAGCTCATGACTTTTGTCCTTGGAGAATGAGGACTCACCACTGATTCTGCTTAACTTGAGATAACGAATTAATCTAAGCATGATCTGGATGCTGAGAATACTAAAGAAAAAAATTATGCGGAAGCTAAATCATATTTAAAATTAAAATATAGGGAATACCCATATAGTATAACTAATATAAATAAAATTCTTATGAGCTTAATACAAAGAACATATTACCTCGACTCTAAGTTCAATTTAACCATCTTTGAAAAAAGCCTCTAACTGTCTAGAAATGTTTGGACAGGCCCCAACTGAGTCTAATAAAAACTGAAACTAAAGGAATAAAAATACTTAAATAAACTCATGCCTATTGTCCTCGAAGAATGAGGACTCACAATTGATTCTACTAGACTGGAGATCGGAAACTAATCTAAGTGTGATTTTGTTGATCAGAACCTAAACCTACATAATTCAACAAACACAAAAGCAAGTGTAATATTCTGAACATGATATACTGAATTTAAGCTAACTTGATGCAATGATAATATTTATAACATTTTGAGACTGAATACTAGCTGAACTGTAAATATGACCAATGCAATATAGTCTGACTAAGCTGTGGGAGCTACTAATAAACGATAATGAAACCACATGAGCAAAGTGTCAAGACCGATGTATATGTCCCATTAAGAGGACCCAAATTACTCTACTAGAGGTATAAAGGCATGCTGGCGTAATCACTAAACCGATGCCTATAGAGGGGACTTACAACCTACTTGGATAGTAGTTTTGGGACTACTTGGGTACATTAAACCCTAGTCCAACTTGGTATTATGGTACTCCCAATGAATTAAGTAGTTAAATTAGTATGACTGAGTTTATGTAATGCAACAATTAATCTGGTTTAATGCATTAATAAACGAGGCATGTATGACTTAAAAACTAAAATATCTTACCTGGCATGTGTAATTCAAGAACTAAAGACATACATAGCTATGATTCTGAAATTCATGCGTAAACTGAATATTAACATGATGATCTAATTTGGAACATATAAGTAACTAATTCATGATAATCTAATGAAGTTCTTAGAAACCCTAGGTCTAATCATGATAAGAGAATCAAGAATTTTTTGATATCTAGGGATCTAATGGGTGAAAGGATCCCAGTAGTGAAATTCCACATACCTTGTGATGAAATACATAGAGAAATCTTTTGATTTTGGGGCTGGAACTGATGGAACCTTGTTGCCTTCCTGAACTAGGGTTCTTGACCTTTTTATGCTCTCTTGCTTCTAATTTTCTATGTTTTGATTAAGGATTTGACTTAGGTAAATTTTAGTTATGACTCGAGGCTTAAACTGAGTAAAATCTCATGATTTAGGGTTTAAATGATGTATCTTAGGGGTTAAATGAACTA
Organism: Solanum peruvianum; assembly: GCA_027705065.1. Taxonomy (NCBI): domain Eukaryota; kingdom Viridiplantae; phylum Streptophyta; class Magnoliopsida; order Solanales; family Solanaceae; genus Solanum; species Solanum peruvianum. Next base: position 75 of record JAKWJD010001460.1, on the reverse strand, counting down.
GAAAAAGACTAAAAGACCCCTGAAATAATTGTTGTTGGAGTAATCGACGACCTTGACTGACAGGCCGTCGTTCAA
>JAKWJD010001459.1:0-43736 GCA_027705065.1 Solanum peruvianum | reverse complement strand
AGATTCTCTAAATATTTATGAATGAATGTTTTTATTAAATGTCTTGCAATGTTTTAATTCCGCACTACTTTTCATGTCTTATGTAATGAACGATAGTTAAAGGGCTTGTACAACATCCCCAAGGGTCAAGTACTCCTTGCCATGAACTGAGGGTTTCCCTAACTTCTAGGGGGTAATTTCGGGTTGTGATAGACTTGGTATTAGAGAATAAGGTCATGGGAATATTTATGGTCTAGAAAGTCTCACAAGCCTCATCTTGAAGTATCTTGGACATTTGTGTGAGTCGCGACTCATCCATGGACAAGAGGCTATCGGATAACAGAATTTTAACTTTCTTCTCTATTCTAATGTCGTTCCTTAGAGTTGAGTTATATAAGGTTTCTTTTCTCAACTTCTTCTCTTTGTGTTTATATGACATGAATACGAGGACATCAACCGCTAGAAGGGAGGAGGGAGGTGTATCTAATGAGAGAATCCATCCCCGTATTTGCCAAGTTCCTATTGTCGGCCTAGAGGAAGAGAATGAGGAAGTTCCCCTTTAAGAACCTTAAGTGCCTCCAGAACCCAACGAGCCTCAAGTTCCTCCTATTCCTAAAGATCCTTTTGTTAAGAGGGATATGACTAATTTGGAGTTGAGGTGTTCCCTGATGAACTTGACCCAACTCATGATGGCTCAAGCTCATGTCGTCAATAATCATTTTGTTTCTCCAGCTAACCAAGGATTTGGACCCCAACCTAATGCTAGTACTCCCTTCTTTAGAATTCGAGATTTCATAAGGATGAATCCTCCCACTTTTTATGGAACTAAGGTTGAGGAATATCCACAAGGTTTCATAGATGAGTTTTTCAAAGTGGTAGATTCTATGGGTGTGACCCCTAGGGAGAAAGCGGAGTTAGCCGCTTACCAACTCAAAGATGTAGCTTAAGTGTGGTTTGAGCAATGTATAGTTGAGAGACCCTTAAAGAGAGGTGTTGTTTATTGGGAGGAATTCAAAGGTCTTTCCTTGATAGGGTCTTTCCCTTAGCATGGAGGGAGAAGAGGATGGTTGAATTCATGAACCTTCGTCAAGGGGGAATGACTGTGCAAGAGTACTCTCTCAAATTCACCCAAATCTCTAAGTATACCCCAACACTGATAGCCAACCCAAGGTCTAAGATGACCAAATTTGTGATGGAAGTCTCTAGCTTGGTGGAGAAAGTTTTTTGTATAGCTATGATTCCTAATGACATGGATATCTCTAGACTCATGGTTTATACACAATAAATTGAAAAGTCCAAAAATAGGGAGATAAGGCAAGAGGGCAAGAGGCCTAGGTCGGATGATTCTAGTCACCAAAAGTGTAATAAAAGGTTCTATCACCAAGATTCTTCCATGGGAAACAAGGATAAGGTTCTAAACCAAAATTCCCAAGATGGTGGCCATACTTTTGAGAGGACTAGGTGCCCTTGTGGGAATCAACATTTGGGTAGGTGTCTTGGAAGAACATATGGTTGCTTTGAATGTGGAAATAAGGGATACAATATGAGGGACTTTCCTAAAATCAAAGAAAGAGGGAAAGAGTTCAATCAAGATTTCCTAGATCCTAATGCTCCAAAAAGAACCCTTCTTATGGAATGGGAGCTCGGAAGGATAACTAATTCGGAGTGATGTCTATCAAGTCTAACTATTTATAATTGTTGTTTTTATGTTATCAAATGAGTTTATGTAGTTTTATGCTTCATATGATCATGTCATCTTAATGAATTGCTCAAAGAATGAAATTTTGAAATTTTTAAGCATGTTGCCAATGAATCCAGTGAATGCTCACTGTAGGAATTATCACTTTTGAAAAAAATTTCGTTGCCTTGAGTGAAGTTTCAATGTTTAAATTTTTTTTATATGATCATGTTTAATTTGGAGAAGGAGTTTCTATAAAAAATAAGGTTAAGGGGAGTTTGATGTTGTGAAGTTTTCCTAAAAGTGCTTATGTTGCTAGTGTTTGAAAGTATTAAAATGTGCTCCTTGATAGTTTATGCTTTGATTTTTAGTGTTTTTATGTGATTTCGAGTGTTATATGTTCTAAGTGAATCCTTTATGTACTTAAGGTTTTAGTGTCATTCGAGGAGGAATATTGTTCTAAGTGGGGGAGAATGTGACGCCCCAAAATGAACTAAGCTGAACTAGAGCCTCGTGAATGTATCTTGAGTTAATTTTGTTTTAAAATGTATTACATTAGTTTTTTTAGGCAGTGTATGAAGTTTGGTTTTGTTTGAAGGTCAAACGACCAATAACGTCCATGACGTTTGGAAGGTGTGCCTCAGATAGCGCTTGTGTGTCTTGATGTGATTGAGTGAGTTTTATGTGTTCCTTTAAATAAAAAATTATGTGGGATTTCCCTAATACATATACAACTTAGTTTAGGGCTTTAACGTTCGAGTATGACTCCATCTAGGACCCACGAGGGGCCCTAGAAGAGGACCAAAGACTTAGCACCAAAACTACAAACCATCGGTCCATTGACGGAGGGCAGTCTACTAGACGTAGACTAAACTATGCCCCATCAATTGGGGGTCATGTTACCATACTTAATGGTATCCTATACCCCACCCCACATGAAGAAGTCTCTGAATCCATCGACGCCTCGGCAGAACGGGCCTTCGATCAAACGACGCGTAGTAGCTTGGGTTTGTTGATTGGTACTTGCAAATGATGTTGAATGTTGCTGCCAACTTGGGGTTTTTGTGTAAATTCACCCCCATAGTATTATATTTTAGGATTTTAGGTTATATTAGATTAGTTTTAAGTCCTAGACATAGACAAGAACCCTCACTTCGAATATTCAAAATCCCTCTCTAAAGAAAAATCTCAAAGCCACCATTGGAACTAAGACTCAAGGAGGGCAATAAAGGTTTACTTGGATGTTTTCTCCACCAAAATAAGTGTGTTTCCCTCTCATTAATTTTTGGTATCCATCCTTGAACCCTTTTCCATAGAAGGAGTCATTTCCAAAAGATTTCCAAAAGGGTTTTCAAACTCTACTTTCTTCTATCTTTGATTTTTAGTATGGCTCTTCTTCTAAAGTGTCAATAATTCAAATGTTTTTTTCTAGTATTAATTGATTGTTTTAATTTCAAAACCCTAATGAACTCATGTTTATACATATTTCAAACTTTTAGCTTATGAAATGGGTTAAATGAGCATGTTTGTGTAAGGTATGAACTTTGGTCTTCTTTTGTTTTTATAATGATTAAGATACTTCCATAAGGGCCTTATATTGAAGAAATCTTGATAAAATGTCTATGGGTAGTGATGGCTTGGTTGTATGGTGAGTTCCTTGTATTATATAAATCTTATTATAAATTGCTCTTGAGGGGTATAGTCCACCTTCTTGGTAGCGGTATTTAGTTGATGAACTTTATATTACTTTGTATTTACTATGAGTGTGGATTTAAAGGCCTAATATGTGAAATATAGTGATATTGAAGATAGGTCTTTTATTGTGATTTTTGAAACTGTAATTGCATGTTTGGCTTAGATTATGCCTAATTGAAGAATATGATTAGGTAAAACATGAGACCTGTGTGATTTGATGAATACAGGTCTGAAGAATGTATAGAATTTAATATTAATGAAATGGTGCTTATTTGAAAGGTGTGCTCACATCTACACACACACTAACACTTGAATGAATATATGAAGCAAAGTTGAGTAACTAGAGGAGTTTTAAGGTGAACTCTTCCTGAGTTGAGATGAAGTGTTTAGTATCAACCTAACTACATACTAAGATATTCCTAATATAGGTCGGAGGATGAATGCCCTTCGTGAGTGTAACAACCCTAAAAATGGATATGCTAAGTAATGCTTAATGTGTGTAGAATGCCTACGATTAGACCGGGTTCACACGAATTGATGCACATCAAACTAGACCTCTGAACCCTTGCGACAGCAAAGCCAACTAACTTGGGGAGTTATTTGAGATAGGAAATGTTGGGTCCAACCATGTACGGCTCCTGAATATGAAGATTTACTCGGATGAGTCTTTATCGGACTTAAAAAGGGGAAATATTAAGTTTGGAGGGTCTAGGGGTAAAATGGTCTTTTTCCAGGATATTACATTAAGTGTATACTTGCAAAAATGGCACCGATACAATGTTTGAAATAAGATGAGAAAGAAACGCTAGTGGAACATACTACACCAAATCAAACCTATATCTAATCTATAATATAATGGGCAGTCGTTCTCAAAATCATGAGGGACTACCAAATCCGGATGAATGCTCCACGTCTGCATAGATGCAACATTGTACTGTAAGCTCTAACATCCACATGTGCCTGCACCTAATAGTAGATATTGTATGGGATTAGTACACACTTGTACTAAGTGTGGGTATATGAAATCACACACCAAGGACATGAATGAGTAAGAATGGCTCTTTCCTACAAACATGATTTATGGAAAGCCAAGTCAGTGGACTTGCACAATTTGGATTAGGAAAGTCAATGGACTTGCCAAATTTGGATGAGGAAAGTCATGCCATGAGAGTAACATGCATCATCATACATATAATTTTGCAAGCAGTAACGTATTGCACATATCATATCACGTAGTTCACATCATTGTTTCATATGTCATGAGAACTTGGAATAATGGACTTGGCATTAGGACTTCCCAGAATGAGGGTTCAACATATGGGACCTTAACTAGCGATCCTTCTTTAGCAAACACAGACTATGCTTCATTCATTTCATACATACTGCACTTTCATTCATTCATATACTAGTGCAATCACTAATCATTGCTTCATTCATTTCATACATACTTCACTTTCATTCATTCATATACTAGTGCAATCACTAATCATACCTAGGATGTAGTTTAAGACTCTCATCGGGTTTGCTATGCAATGACTAAGAATAACCTACTGTCATTACTTAAGTCTCACTCACCTCTTGATTATCCTATCCTAACACCTTTGGTATCGTTCATTTCATTATGTGCATTCGTTGAGGCCGACCTCATTCTTTCTTTGAGAACTTTAACCTTAACCGACAAAGATCATGTGAATATCATGAAATCCAGTGTGTAATCCCCACACAGAAAAGAGGTTCAATCACCAGCCAAAGTGAACCAAAACATGCTAGCGTATATAGGGAGTTGAACCCTGGTAGATCCCTATATTGGATGTATAGGTTAAAATACTAGGAAATATAAGGTAGATGCGATGGACGCAGAACCATCCACAAACCTCCTATAGCATCCCACTAGACCAAAGAAACTCCTAATGTTGGTTGGAGTCAATGGCATAGGTCAATTTTTACTGCCTTTGTTTTCCTTGGATCAACCTCAACTACTTCACTAGATATGATATGACCAAGAAATGCCACCGACCTCAACCAAAACTCATATTTTCGATACTTTGCAAATAGTTGGAGTTCCTTAAGCACATGAAATACCACTCTCAAATGGTCCATATGTTCCCCCTTATTTTTTGAATATACCAATATGTCATCAATGAAGACAATGACAAATGAATCTAGGTTACTTCGAAACACCCTATTCATGAGGTCCATAAATGTCGTCAGGGCATTAGTGAGACCAAAGGACATTACAAGGAACTCATAGCGACCATATCTAGTTTGAAATGCTCTTTTTTATATCCTGGCCTCACACCCTAAGATTGTGATCTCAAGTCAATCATAGAAAAATAGTTTTCCCCTTGGAGTTGATCAAACAAGTCATCAATACAAGGGATAGGTAACTTGGTCTTAATAGTTATCATTGAGTTTTCAGTAATCAATACACATCCTAAGGTACCCATCATTTTCCTTCACAAACAACATAGGATCACCCCATGGAGAAATACTATGACGATAAGGAGAAATTGAAATGAGGTTTGTATGTGGTATAAAGTCAATACCAAAAATGATTTCCCGTTTGGGAGGGGTTCCGGGAAGATCATTAGATAAGACCTTTGGAAATTTCGTCACTACGGGGACCATCTAAATGGGAGGATTATCGGAGTCAAAATCTTTGATTCTTACAATATGGTATAAACAAACTATTGAGATTATTTTACAAGCCTTAAGATAAGAGATAATACGACCTCTAGGGAAGGAATTTCCCCCCTTTCCACTCTACGACGGATTCATTAGAAAATTGAACTTGACAATTCTTGTTTGACACTTTATCGAAGCAAAACAATCATGCAACAAATTCATCCACAGAATCACATGAAAATCGACCATATCATGCTATACTAATTCAACATAAGTAACTCTATTGCTAAACATTATAGGACTATTTCTATAAACCCTCTTTGCAACCACCGACTCATATACCGGTGTAGTTATCATGAAAGGTTCGTTTATAATATTGGAAAAAATAATGTAGCACCTGCATCAAGTAAAGCATACACTTCAATAGAGAAGACTTGAAAAATACCGGTCACCACATCAGGAGACCTCTATTGTTCACCACTAGAGTGAAGTGCATAAAAGTGATTCTTCTTTGGAGCATCAACGTTAGAAACACTTGCTTGAGCTTGCCCACTACCCTTGTTTTGACCATTCAAGTTTGGGAAATCCCTCACCTTGTGGCCCCTTTTACCACAACTAAGGCAAATTTTCGTCCCAATGAGGCAATCACTGCTTCTTGCCACACATTCCACAAGTTGGCTTCTTACTTAGTGAACTAGTACCCCTTCCCTTTTAAGTCTTATGGTTTGAAACCCTATAATCACGAGCCTTAGGGAAATTGGAAGGAACTTGATTCGAAAACCTCTTTTTGAACCTATTCTTGTCTAATATGTAAAGACAACCCTTTTATGAAACACCATCATATGACCTTGCCCGATTAGCATTTCTACTCTTTTTCTTAACCCTTGCCTCCTCCACTTGTTGATAATGAACCATGAGACAAGATATATTTATATTATCATGTACCATAGTAGAACGACATTCTTCTTTCAAGTCATCGGATACTACCGTCACAAAGCAGCCCATCCAAAGTACGAGCATATTTTGACGACTTAGTAAATGTCAAAGAGTAGTCAAGCACACTCATACCTCCTTGACAAAGGTTTATGAATTCTTCCACCTTAGATTCCCTCTTTTCCCTTGGAAAAACCTATCAAGAAAATCCTTCTTGAAAATCTCTTATACCACCCCTCAAAGGCCTATCGTCTCTCCATTGAATGTATCAAGTTTAGGTCACGTTCTTGAGTTGGTAGGTGGCTAACTCGGCCTTCACTAATAGTCAACCCCATAGAATAGAAGATTTCGTAGACTTCATCAATAAATTCTTGGGGGTATTCCTCCACTTTGGACCCATAGAAAGTAGGGGGATTCATCCTTGTGAAATCCCTCAAGCGGGAGGCCATGGTGCTAAAATGTTGGTTTCCTCGAGGTACCACCTCCCGGTTTGCTTAGGTCGTCATTGCTTGAGCTTGAGTAGTGATGGAAAATGCTTGATTATTAATGTCTTGGTCAATTTGGAGCAAGGCTGCCCTTATTTCCCCATTCGACAAGGCCAGAGGATTTGCCTGAAGTTGATCATCATTAGCAACTTCTTTAAGAGGAGGATTCTTATTGCCACGGGAAGAACTCCCGCATTCGCAATCTCTTCATCAAGTCTTCGTGCTGCTTCCCTTTGATTATTCATACCTATAACCACAATATAAGGTTTAGGTGAAAGCACACATAAAGTAGACTCTAGAGGCACGACACAGGATTTCTATGAAAATAAGGATTTCCTAAGCATCATATAGCTTGTCACTCATAAGTGTGGTGCACTTCACAATTATGAATAAGAACCTACATAGATGTGGTTTAGTGAGACATCAATCCTAAACATATTCAACCTCATGCTCTAATACTAAGTTTGTCAAATCCGGGGGAGTACCCCCTTGAAGTAACCGTGTCGTCGTACTCGAAAAGGACTAAGACTAACCTCTAAGCATTCGTCATTACATTTCATAGGTTAAAATTGCGGAAAGTTTAAAACTTTTTATTTACTTGTACATTGAGTTTTACTTAGACCTCTCGCTTACACATAATCTATATATTATAGGGAGTTTACTTAGACTTCTTGCAATCGGAAGCACTACATAGGCTTCAACTTTTATTTCACATACATAGTATAGGAAAAAAATCTCATAGGAAGTTTATAATATGTCTCATCTTAGAACCATCTAAAACAAATACAACGATTGGGCTTAACCTATACTTCATTACGACAAAGAGCCACATATAGGCTTATATAACAATCGTGTCCAAATGAAAAATGAAATAACTAAAAGTCTTATAACTAGAAAAACATCACTAGCTTGATTATGGCATTCTCATCGGAAGGTGAGGACCTTCCGAACACTTGTGGAATATTCAAGTAGTCATCAAAGGCCTTCTATAAGATCAACGGTCGGACCCTACATATTGTAGTAAACATAACACATGGGTTAGTTCACACTTGTACTAAGTATGAGTATATGCACATAAAACAATTGAAATTATGCTAAAGAGGACATTTTTTCAAAACATACTAATTACCTTTAAAAAGCCTTGTGCACATCCAAGAACCCATATAAGCCAATAAATACATAACTCTTAAATCAAGACTATATACAACACAAGACCAACATCATCAAGTATAGTCACGACAACATATCTAAGAGATTATAACATAATAATATAATTGAGACCCTTACCCATATATAAATCATTTAAATCTATAAGTGCAATGACCAAGAAAAGCCACATAACCCTACTCAATCAAGTAAACAAAATAAAGGACCATAATTAATGCCTAACTTCACATAACATAGCATCACGAGTAATTTTCCTCATACTTTAGCAACATAGACCAACATATTCATAAATGAAACTAACATCATAAAGAATCAATAACATGTAAGGTCGACCTATACATAATAGTCAGTTTATGAGACCATAAGAACAAAAGAACAACTTCATAAGGCTTCCCTCAAGGCAAATTAGTGCTAGGCATAGGTAGAGTGTCATCCCCTACCTTGGCTAAGTCAAACCTCTTAAGTCAACCTATTTAGTGTTTACTTCATTACCTCATTTTACTTTCGGGAACACTTTCCTCAACCAACATAGACAACAAGAGCTAAGTATGGAATGCGATGATGTAAAACCTTACATCGATGGAAGGTGGTCTACCAGCTAACGTAGTACCAAACGTAAACATAGCATCGAGGTGGATCCACTAGCTCGTATTCCTATGGTGGCAACATAGTTTAGGGAGCTTGGGGGTTATTATGGAAATATCACTCTATGCCCTTTTTGGTGTATGAGGCTATCCACATCGTCAAGACTATGGTGAATCCACCTTCCCTCCTTGGGAAGGCGCCACCCCTAATCTTCAAGTACACTCGGTGCTAAGAAAAAGTCCCTTTTGAGATCTCTTTAATCCTTTATTAATGATCATAACCTTGCTTATGTCATAGGGTCTATCCTTTATATAGTCATCATCATAGCTGAATAGAAATTGTATGAGTATTGTCCTTTAAATACAATTCACACATGTGAGGTTATCACATCTACATAATCACATTATGATAAGGAACATATGTAAGTCCTCACCATCCTTATATCACTAAATCTTAGCCAACAAATCACAAGCCATATTCAACATCATACAAACCCTAAGAAATCTTATCATTAGGTATACTTCAATATAACTTTATAACTAAACAGAAGTTATCATAATTGAAGTAAAGGAATGAGATCACAAAGCTTACTCCAATATCCTTAACAAGACATCATCATGATTTTTCCATCAAACATCCAATATAACCCAATAAGGGTATAATATCATCACACAATAGTAATTAACACAATAATGAATTCAATTGCATCATAAATATCCCAATTAACTTTAATTCATAACCTAGGGTTAGGGGAAAAGGGTTCATCGTGAATTCGTCAATAAATGGATCCAATCTCAACAATACTTTACCCTAGGTAGTCCATGAATGAATTAGAATAGATAAAACAAGTCTAACAATCAATACATTCTTCCATTTGCATAAATTCATAAGCAAGATCAAACATTTGGGGAATTTTGGGAAAGGACATGATCTACATGAAATTCCATCAATTAACATCAATTACCCAACAATCAACTCATAATTAGTCATAGTCAATAACAATTAATCATAATTAACTCTCAATTTGAACATTAGAACAAAACTCATTAGAATAGAAAACCCTTAGAATTGGGTGTTTAAGAAATCAACTTTGAGAGGACCTCTTGGGGAAAGGAATTCAATGAGTGAAGAACCCATACCTCAACGAAGATTAATCAATGAAATTCAACTGAAATCCTTAAGAAATTCTCCTTCTTCTTCAAGCTTGCTTCATCCTTCAATGGAGGATTTAAGGATAGAGAATGTATAGAGAGATGAGAGCTTTTAGGTTTTGTTTTGGGAATTTTTTTTAGGTGAGAGAAAAATGACATAAAACTGACCCTTAGGCTATTTATAATCACCCCCTAAATTACCCAAAACACCCCTCACTTAATTTGGTCTTTTTGTGAAGTCAAAATGCTAAAAATACGATTTTAATGAATCTGGCCAGTGGTTGCGCATCGCGGGGCTAATTTCAGATTTTATTTTTGAAATCCAGGTTGAGGAAGTGGACCTTATGGAATGCACGCATTGCGAGGAAAATTTTGCTACCACATGTGTCAGTTGTGCGTCATGCAAGACCTTCAATTCTTGGCTACCACAACCTGCTTTGGCAGCTTCCTCGCCAAGGTTTGGGTCCTCCTCACGGACCCTTAGGGCGGTCCTTGGGCAGTCATTACTGAATGTTTGGACCCTTTTTATTATATTTTACCTGTCAAATGTCTTTTTAATCCTATTAGACTTCATATGTCCATCCCAAATCTTAACCAAACATAGAGACGTCAACTAGTTTGATTTAGTTAGTTTCCAAACGTCATGGATGTTTCTTGACGCCTTGACTCTAAAACATTCTAAATGGATTATAAACAATATATTAGGCTTAGAAACAGTGTTCTAAAGTTTAGTTCATCAAGTGAGGCTCTAGCTTACGTCATGAACATTTGGATTATTAAAATTTATTTCGTTGATATTATTCCTACCGTAGTTAATGTCAATGGTTTCCAAAAGTCCAACACTAGGATCATCTAAAAAGAAATTTCTAAAGAAAGGTCTCATGTTATCAAAATAAAGAGAAAGGTTTGTAATAGTTAACGTGTTACTTAGAAAGTCTCATCTATAGTTGCATTTGCACCACATGTATCATCTAGATGCAACTAATATAATAGGGTTATTCGTATGTTGCGCAATAAATGGTTACCTAGTCATAGAGATGGGCCACAACAATATACAACTTCTTAGGAGAATGTCACTTGTTCTAGAGTTCAAGATTTTCTCCACATGTGTAAAAACCCAGGATTACCCCCTAGTCGTAACAGGGCGAACTCGAATCGAAGTTCTTATACAATCTCATAGCATTCATTCATCGCATTGTCATAAAATAGTGCGGAAATTTAAAAATATTTTTTAGTAATCATAAGACTTAAAAGCAAACACTTTCAAAAGAAGTCGTTGTAGCAACAGAATAAGCAGTCTCACATTGTCCAACATAGACCCAAACTTTTAGAATCTCAAAATAGGGACACAACCCTTACACTGAAAGAAAATTACAATGTCGTATACAAAGGTCTAAATGGAAAAGAAACTAGAATAATAAGTCTTGTCCTCGGCATATGAGTACATACCCAAATCTTGAGAAAATATCTAAGTCCCAAGCTTCAACTTCTAGAGATCACCTTACTTGTCCACACCTACACTTTGTAGAAATAGAGGAAAATATGGATTTAGTACAATTAAGCACTAAGTATGATGACCATGAAAGAAATCATGTAAAAACGGACACTTTAGTTGAAATACACTTTTCATTTTATTTTGATAAAGTCTCATAAACAAAGTATAAAAGACATAATACAAGTCAATCATCAACATACAAGACAATACTCCCATAATTCACAATATATGACCTTATTCATTGAGTAACCTATTTTTAGACACTCTACATAAGGTTATCCTACGACCCACATAAGTAAGACATGAAGCGAACGCCCATACAACCCCTTCGTACACTCCTAGTTTATACTCAAGATAACCCTAAGTTAGGATATTTCCTTTTCAACCCAACCCAACAAGTCAACATTCATTACTAGATATAATAAAGGACACATTCATACATTGAAAGGACTTCACATAATGCTCTTTGAAGACCTGAGTAACCACTTTAGTACCTTCACATCCTACTCATGCCACATGTAGATAACATGTGATTCTACTACCTACACGTTGTAGATTTTCTCCAATATCTAAAGTTTATACTCCACAAGATAAGGATAGGCCCTAACCGACATAGACCATATTATCTAGGTATGGAATACAATTTCATAAGAACAAAGACACATCCCATGTAGGCACATGGTTTAAGATATGTCAAAAGGCTTCTTTGTACTCTATTATCATACTTCAAGTAGAGATACTACCTTAAGCATATCCACTCGGTGCTTTTCCTTGGTCTCATACAAAAAATTCTTTCACGTAAGAGTAGTTGAGAAGGTACAATCTCTAAGTCCTACCAACTCATAATACCACTATTAAAAATGGATCCACAAGGGTCTACCTATCAAGGTTCATTAAAATAGCTCATTCATGAAACGGTACCATGCATGTCTATCCAATTCACTTCATTATAAACCTTCTTTTCATATTAAAGGTTTTCACATTCACTTAGGGTTCTAGAAATACTAAGAAGGGGCCCCATTCCTAGGTCAACCTGTTAAAGACAGACTCTATAACACCTCATTTATCATTCATGTATCAGTAGGGACAACTAGGTCTACCTAAACAAGACACCATATCAATATGTCGAGACTCTTCATAGCTATCATCATCATATGCCAACATTCAGAGGAAACATGCTTTCATTCACAATATCACATAGCTTTGTACAAGTTCATCTTAACATCATATATCAAATTCACAATATGCCTATCTTCAACATAACACCATAACCAACCTTCAGTTAACATCATAGATTCATTATGACCACAATCATAATAAGAAGAAAAAGTAAGAACTTTCACTAGAAGTGGATTAAACCATACAAAGAATCCTACTATACTAAGAAATTGAATCAACTCACCATTCTCTAATATCACAATTCACCATTAATCAACTTCTAATACTTCCAATAATAACGAGGGAACTTACCCATCATCATGCCCATAAGATCAATATCACCAACTCATTCTTACATCCACAATTCATCATATATAGAGATACATAACAACAAGCATCAATTCTATGAAGCAATCTAAATACAGTTATATCCATAAACAATCACAATTATCAAATTCGGCTTACAAGCCTAAATTAAGAAATTTGAGAGATCGTGGATTCATAGAGTTTTTCACTTGAAATCATCAATTAAATCATAACATAATCATACCAATTCGTTTGAAACAATTTGATGCAAGAATCCATGACTTTGAGGAATAATTAGGGTTTTGATCATCTTTTGGAAACTTGAACACCATTTGGGAATTTGTTCTAGAGAGGAATCTAACTATAAAAAAAGATTCATCATAACTGAGTATTGAGAAGACCACAAAATGAAAAAGAAAGCAATGGAAACTTTCAATCCAAGCTCCAATTTGACTTTAAGCTTCCATGGATTTTTTAGAGAACTTTTGTGCGAGAATGGTTTTGAGCTATGAAGAATGAACTCAAATTCTAGGTTTTATTGTTTAAAATAACTTACCTTACCTTAAATAAAATAAGATGTCCGTCCTCAAATTTAGTGGAATTTACCAAACCACCCTTGGCTTGGCCGAAATAGTTCATAAATTGTATGTGCCTACCCACGACCCCCACCTATGGACCGTAGGTGGGTTGACGGCCGTCCTGCATGGGTGTAGTCTTAGATAAGACCTAGGGACTCACTCACTAACATCTTCGAATCCTATTGTACAATGTGTAGATAACATCCCATACCACCATCTAACCTTCATAGAACTTCTCCAACACTAGTAGGTATCCCATATGATGAGAATAGGCAACAAATGACAATACCATGGTAGCTAAGCATGGAATCCGGAGTTGTAACCTACTCTAATGGAGGATTTCTTAATTTTTAATGGTAGAACTTGGACACATCCCATGTAGGCACATGGTTAAGCAATATGAAGGGTTTATTTTCACTCTAGCCTCATTCTTAACTTGATCTACTTCCCTTACCATACTAGTTGCATCTTAATCACAATACATCTCAAAATATTATTATTATCATGCTCAATTAGCTTTTGTCATCACCATAATGTCAATATTTTCATCAATATGACACCAGAAACTCATTTATGCCAATCAAATTCAAAGTACCGACACATTCGCACAAGTATACTATTTAAGACTTCCTGTACCAATAAATTTGTCATTCTAGTGTCTATCCACTCCTTCATACCTTAAGATAAAATCACTAATCCTCACTTAGAACCTTCGGGATATACTTCTCAAATTAATGCATTACTACTGTATCAACTATCCACCACTAAATTTTTCCTTATACCATCCATCGACCAACACTTGTCCATTTTGTCTAATGGTCCACTTGGACCACTCTCTGAACTTATCAACGAAGTGAAGCTCAGAAGGGGAAGTTGTCGTCGACTCATAAATGGACCGTTTTAAGTTGGTTCCAATTGATTAATTAAAGGGTTAGTTAATTATTTGGGGGATTAGGGAGATATAATTATCTTATTAAACACCCTATATAATGTCCTAACCTAATTAAGACTAACTAAAACTCTCATAACTCACAAACCCAAAATTGTCCTCTTCTCTCTTCTTTCTCTGTCAATGAAACCCCCCATTGAATACCAAGATAGAGGTGGATTCAAGGTATAAAAAGGCTCATTTTCCTCCATCAATCCTCATAAATTAGTAATGTATGTTATCTCTTTCACCTTTAAGACCTCTTTTTTCAAAGGGTTCCATCATATTGGTATCAAGAGTTTGGTTTTCAAGTGGGTTTTCATCAACTACGAATTTGATGTTGTAAATTGATTTGTTTATGATTTATTTGAATATTATGAATATATTAACATGTATTCTAACTTAATTTGTATATATCTTTATGATTTGGTCTAGTTTGTAGAAGATAACCTTCACCCCTTAACCCTAGGTTATGATATTGATATGAATTGTGTAATGTTGGTTCAATTGACTTGGTTATTGATTGAATTAATACTAGATGATGTTATGGTATCAATCATGAATATAAAAGGATGAATTATTGTCCTATAATGCTAGTTCTTGAGAAGAGTATCTAGGTTATGAAGTATGTTGTGAATTGACCTAAGTATCATGTCTAAAGCCATGAACTAGTATTGAATTTTAATATAGTGATTCTTTTAACCTTGTTATCATGTAGGTCATTGAATTATGATAATTTTCTACCCTAATTGTTTTGGAATAAGGTTTGATGGTAAGACCTTGATGAATTATAAAGGATACTTGGTAAGTCTTGTGATCCATATTCTTTAATTCAAATTATGGTTAATTGTGACTAAGTCGTGATGTTGTATTGGATATGCCTTGTATTAGTATTAATAGGGTGGTACGATGTTAAATTGAAATGTCTTGACTATGATTTGTGAGGTGTTGGCGAAGACGTAAATGTTCTAAGGATTGTGAATGATTTAACAATGTGCCTTATAATGAAGTGATATATAAAGATGCTAACCTCACTTATATGAATTGTAATGAAATGATTATACTCATGCAATTCTTATTGATCTATGATGATGATAATTATAGAAGGGTTAGACCCTATGACCTACAATAAGTTATGATGATTAATAAAAACATAGAAGACATTTTAAAAAGGACTCTAGCTTAGCACCGAGTGAACTAGAGTGAGAAGTGTCCCTTCCCACATAGGGAAGGTAGGATCACTAATGTACTCTTGAGATTGGGCACTATAACTCATGTAGCATAAAGAGGGTCACAACTATATCTCCTAGTTCATGAACTATGTTTCCCCCATAGGAATACTAGCTAGTGGATCCGTGTAGTTGCTATGTTCATGTTTTGTTACTACCTTGGCAAGTAGTTTGCCTTATTTCGGTATAGGGTTCCATGACATTGGATCCCACATAAGCTCATGTGGTCTATGTCGGTTAGAATAAGATTTTCCCAAAAGGTAAAATGAATAAAAGGAATGAACTCTAACTAGGATAACCTATGGGGTTTAGCTTAGTCTAGGTAGGGGTATGGGACTCTACCCAAACATTGCAATAGTTAGCCTTGAGGGAAATTAGGAGGATGTTCTTATGTATGAATGTGATTATGATGGTATGTGATATATACATATATATATATATGTATATATATATATATATATATATAGATATATATATATATAATATATATATATGATGAACTTTCACATCGTTCATACTATATGTTAATTAGTTTCACTTATGAATATGTGTTGGTCTACATTGTTAAAGTAAGATGATATGAACTCTTAAATGCTATTCCATGTGATGTAGGATGTTAGTCATGATTCTTGTTGGGTAACTTGATTGAGTAAGGTTATGGGGATTTTCTAGGTCATTGCACTTGTTGACTTGATAGGGGTTCATGGGTAATTTTGTTGCTTTGGTTATGTTTAAATGTACTCTTATTTATGCTTGTTACTATTATTACTTGAATATAGAGTTACTTGACTATGTATTTAATTATGTGATATGCATGTTGACTTGACTAGACTTTATGTTGTTGTTCTAGTGATGTACAAGCCTATGACTTAATGAACATGTCCTATTGGTTGGTATTGTCCTGTTGAATGTGCATAAAGGTTTTTAATGAAAAGTGCATACTTATTGAAATGTCCCTTTTCTTAACATGATTTCAAAGTATGTGAGCACATGGTCTCATACTTAGTACAAGTGGTGTACTAACTACATTACATCCTTTTCCCCAACATCTTAGGTTTCGGTCGTTGAAGAGCTTTTGGAGACGAATTTGAAGAAGACTTGGAAATCTTGATCATCCAAGTTGGTTAGGTCCTCACTTTCTGCGGGCAATGCCATTATCAATCCTATGATGTTGCTTTAGGTTTAAGACTGTTATGTTTCTTTCGTTTTCATTTCCATACTTAAATTTGTATGACTTATATGTTGTCTTATTGTATTGATGTATGGGCTAGGCCCAATTTGATATACTCTTGTTAGATGGTTATGAGAGTAGATATTTATTTCGAGACTGTTATATCCTATATATTTATGTTAATATTCCTATACGAAGGGTCTATTTACATTCGATATGTATATACTATGTGTATTTAGAGGTCTATGTAAACCTCCAATTAGAATTACTAGAAGTTCTAAATTTTCGCTAAATGTGGCCTATGAATGTAATGATGTAAGCTAAAAGGCTAGTCTTAGTCCTCAAAGAAGACGACAATGCCGGTTATGTCTAGGTGTATTCTTGGAACTTAAGAACCCCTTTCCTTGAGCTTGGAATCATCTATAAATATCTTCAATCATAGACATCCTTTTTAAGCATCCATAACCTACACTTAGTGTAAAAATTAGAGAAGAATGGGATTAGTGCAAGAATGCACAAAGTATGGAAACCACGCAACAACATCCATTTAAAAGGGACATTTTCTTGAAATCATACTTCATGCATTTTTGAGTAAATCTTTGTAAACCCTTAGACAATTGAATTTATATCATTCACATAATTCATATAGACATATTCAAAGGTCAAACATTACATAAGATCATAAATAGAATTTAAGCCATAATTGAGATCACTTTACAGTGAATTTCTTTAACTTAACAGTGAACCCATTTTCTTTTAACTCATAAACCTTCCTAGTAACCCTCTAGTGATACTTGGTGCAATGCATCCCCTTATGCAACAAAGAAAAGCATACATACAACCTACACAAGTCGTCACATATCATCATATAAGTATACCACATGATAGACACGTTTAAGTCAAAATCTTAGGAACATCACAGTAAGCTACATCAACTTACACATATAATGACTTCCCTTCACATACATCAGTATTATACCTTGTTCATGACCCAATCTTAGTCTACTAGTTCAATAAATATATAAATCCCCATAACCCCATACATTCTTATCAAACCCTTAATGACACCACAAACCTTAACACTACATACATCAACATAACACATAAGGGCAACTCTATTCATATCAACAATCTTTATCATATAATCATTAAACTCAGATAATTCATATAAGAATAAAACAACATCACATAGACTCATACCATGTTCATACTCATAACAAGTATACGAATACTACCATGCCATGCATAAAAATATAATCATAATCATACACATTAGGTCACCTTCCTAGAACTTCCAAAGGATCTACTTGTGCAATGTCTATATGGGTTCATTACTTCCACCTATCCTAAGTAACCTCCCTTAACTCCTCCTAGTAAGGGTACTATTCATTTACTACCATTTTCCATTTTACTTTAGGGAAACTCGAACCTTAACCGACACTAATACATGGGTGCTAAACATAGAATTTAGTGTTGTAGAGCTATACACCAATGGAAGGTGTTCCTACCTAGCAAAGGTTAAACATTAACATACATCCTAGAATCCTAAGCGAATTCACTTTGATAGATCCTATGTGGCAAGCATAATTTATGGAACTAAGAGATATGTATAATCCCTCTACATGAACTTTGGCAATTGGGGCCCTCTCTCATGAGAAAACATGGGTGAACCTTCCTCAAAGGGAAGTCACCACCGCATGTGGATCCATAGGTGAGAATTCCTTTAAGGGAAGTCAACACTCTATAAGGAAAAATTAATGAATATTCCTCCAAGGGAAGTCAACACCTCTCAATATCAAGCTCACTCGGTGCTAATCTAAGTTCCATTTATTGAAAAGCCTTTATTATATTTATCATAAAACATAGGCTTAGGATATTCATTCCTTGTATGCTTATAGCATATTCAAGAATCTATCTAGGTTAGAGTATTCTAGGGGCACACCTTCCAGGCCCCTCTATTATCTATATCATCACTCATGTGTGTGGGTGTATTCATATATGAGCAAAACCTTTCACATAACACATAATATCACACATGTTCATATATCAATGTATAAGTCTATATGTGTACCTATATGAGCAATCCTTTGATATCAACACTCCAAGACACTATGCACATTCATACTTCATCATATAATATGCTTACCATCATAGCATATAAGTCATGTTTATGACATGCCCATTCGTTCATTTTCATGTACATAGAAATCAAACCTATGAACTATCCTATCAAGGTACACATGCGCAATGCATAGAAAAGGTCCCATACACTTGCCCATACTAGTACACCTATCAAGTAATCCTAGTTAAGGAAACACATATCATACTTTCATAAACATCATCTTAGCATGTGTAGTAGTAAACACTAGTGAATATGAGAATTACCTTTCATTTAGACACCATGACTTATAATACTTGTAACATGCATGTAAAGTGAGTGTGTGTACATTGGTCAACATGACCACATAATGGCTATCAACAACACATTGAGGAATCCACCCTCATAGACCATAATACTCTTCCAAGCATAGACCACACAACACACAATAGCATAGGAGACAAGCCAACTTCATATTACGCTTAAGACTCCTAACTTGTGATATTCATCCATTCACATAGGGGTACGTAGGTAAGAGATTATTAAACCATTTTAACTCATCATTGGTAGCACCTACACTTTACCCTAACATAGATATACACATGCTTATACAATAGCCATGCAACCTAAATCACAACTAGAATAGGAAAGTAAGCATAAGCTTCACATAGTGTAATCATCATAACCACATACTCATATATTATCAATTTCCCTTAAAGGCCATGTTCAACACATATATAATGACAATAATTAAACACCTCCACCATAAGTGGACCATACCACACAATGCAATACAAGGCTTCATCAACTACGTTAATATAGAAAAGTAGAGGAGATAAGCATTCTTACCAATCTCTCACCCTTTGATCATCATTAATAAATATACATTGTTTATCAACAATTCATAAATAGGGAAGTAGATATAGAGATCACTACTTAAACGAAATCATGATTTATCTATCATAACATTTAGATCACATTATGTTCATGGCGTTATCAATTTATACAATATGAAGGGAAGTTGATCTCTTATCAATTCTTTCTCACTTTTATTGTCCATTATTCATGCTCAAATTAATCAATAATACACCACAAAAGGCATTAGTTAAATATACCATGGCTCAGACAAAATCCTACTACAATTTGCCTAGAGGTCAAGATTACAGTGAACAATCATGGAATTACAATAGAGAGGAATTAGGGATCAAATCTTCAAGCATCAATCCACATTGGATACCAACAAATAATTCATCATTATAACCTATTATGTGTAGTATCTAAGATACAATATACCCGATGCAAAATCATGAACCAATTATCATGAAATCTAGATACAACAGAACCAACCTAACGTCAAGATCACAAGTTGCCATTTGATAGATTAGAAGAACCTAGATCAATTCATATAAGACTTATTAACTTTGATCATACGAGATACATATCGATAATTCAAAGCTAATATCAACTTAACAAAGTATACACAAACAACTAAATATGATCGAAATCCACTTTTATACAATTAAGAACCCACACTAGAGTGATCACATTGATAACTAGGATAGGCATGTTCAAACCTTCATGCATTGATCCACATGGATCCTTAATCATAAATTCAATAATTCTCATAAATAGTAGTAGGTATAGGCAAGTCAATGTAAGAGAATCACAATTCACCATTAACAAGCCATGATCACAAAGACCATGCAACGACTAAATCGATTTAGGGAGGGAATATAGGTTCATCATGCAATTGGATTAAATCACGTTAAAACCAATCCATAAACAATAATTAATAATTATTTAACCATTTAAAATGTTTTGATAAAGAACCCATGGATAGATTGAAGAAGAAGAGATTCGATCATATTTTCTCTTTGAAAACTTTGAGATTAAATCACTAGAGAGGAAGGATCACCATACCTTTATGTACATTAAAACCTCTAAAAATTTGTTAAGAACCTATGAGAATCTAAATTACAAGCTTTTCTTGAGCTTCAACAACAATGGAGCATTCTAGAGAGAATTGGTTTTGGAGGGAAGGTTCAATTTGAGTGAATGGGATTGGGAATGGGTTGGTCACGTTTTAGATTACTTATATACACCCAAAAATAGGTAAATAAATCAATTAGATTCAGTTGAGGACTTGGGGTAAATTTCCCATTCTCCCCTTAGTAAAACAGTGCGCAGGCACTAATTGCAGGCCACCATCGACAGCACCATCGACGGATCACCATCGACGGATTGTAGGTCAATCGACGAGCCATCTATGGCTTACATCGATTGGTACTTGGCTTGGTCTTTCGTTTATCCTTTACAAAGCATTTTACATCGATGATACACCACCAACGGTACGTTGGTCAACAAACTGGGCGTCGTTTGGCTCGTCGATTGACACTGCCAAGGCAGTGCCTAGACAGCCTTGGGTCCTTTTTGTAAGCTCTTTTGCGGGGCCCTTTAGATCGTACCCGGAAGTTTCCAACGTAAATACAAACCTTAACAAGTTTCATACCTCAAACATGAGTTTAACCCAAAACAAATACATGTAACACGTTAAAACATGCTAGGCCCCATTCAAGACACGCTTGGACGTTTGACCTCCAAACTACAAGAAACACCATATAATATCGATAAACATCATTATTGTAAGACTTAATAAGCTCATGATATAAAATATATAAACAAGCATAGATACATGAGACACATAGGTGACAAGTCGTCGAACGTCTTGGTCGTCCCTTGACATTTCACTTCCAAATCACCTCAAACTTTACACACTGCCTCTACACCATATTATAATTCATATTATTACCTTTTAACCTTAATAAAAACATGATAGTCCCTACAAACCCTAACTCATTTTAGGGTCTTACACTAATGGTCCATTTGGACCACTCTCTGAACTCATCGACGATGGTCAGCACGGAAGGGGTAAGGAGTTGTCGACTCACAGATGGACCGTAAGTCGAGGTCTCGTCTGTGAGGGCCTAACTTTTCTGCACGTTTTTAAGTTGGTTCCAACTGATTAATAAAAGGGTTAGTTAATTATTTTGGGGATTATGGAGGTATAATTAACTTAGTTAACACCCTAACTAAAGTCCTAACTTAATTAAGACTAACTAAAACTCTCATAACTTATAAACCTAAAGCTCTCTTCCTTCACTCTTCTTTCTCTCTCAAAGAAACCCCCAATTGAATACCAAGATAGAGGTGGGTTCAAGGGCTGAAAAGGGTCAATTTTTTCCGTAAATCCTCAACAATTAGTAAGGTTGGGATCTCTTTCAACTTTGAGACCTCTTTCCTCAAAGGGTTCCAATAAATTGTTTTCAAAATTTGGGTTTTCATCCAATATAAATTTGATGTTGTGAATTGATTTGTTTCTTATTTCTTTTGGATTTTATTAGTAGATTAACATGTATGCTAACTTAATTATGATATATCTTTATTGTTTCATCTAGTTTGTAGAAGATGACCTTTACCCCTTAATCCTTGGTTATGATCTTGATATGAATTGTGTAATGTTGGTTCAATTGACTAGGTTATTGATTGATTTACTACTACATCATGTTATGGTATCAATCATTAATAAAATAGGATGAATTATATTCATATCATGCTAGTTCTTGAGAAGGTTATCTAGGTTATGAAGTATGTTGTGAAACAACCTATGTACTTGTCTTAAGCCATGAACTAATATTGAATTGTGATATAGTGATTCTTTTAGCCTTGTTATCATGTTGGTCATTGAATTATGATAATTTTATGCTCTAATTGGGTTGGATTAAGGGTTGATGTTAAGACCTTGACGATAAATTATGAATGAGACTTGGTAAGTCTTGTGATCCCTATCCTTTACTTCAAATTATGGTTAATTGTGATTATGTAATGATGTTGTATTGGAGTATGACTTGTATTAGGATCAATAGGGTGTAATGATGTTGAATTAAAATGTCTTGACTATTATTTGTGAGGTATTGGCTAAGAGGTAAATGTTATAAGGATGGTGAGTGATTTACCAATGTGATTTATTAAAAAGTGATGTGTAAATATGCTAACCTCAGTTATATGAATTGTAATGAAAGGATTACACTAATGCCATTCTTATTGAGCTATAATGATGATGAATATACAAGTGTTAGACCCTATGACCTACAATAAGTTATGATTATTAATAGAGACATTAAAGACATTTCAAAGGGGCTCTAGCTTAGCACCAAGTGAAATAGAGTGAGGAGTTTCCCTATCCACATAGGAAAGGTGGATCACTAATGTACTCTTGATATTGGAGACTATAATGCATGTAGCATAAAGAGGGTCCCAACTATATCTCCTAGTTCTTGAACTATGTAACCCCCATAGGAATACTAGCTAGTGGATCCACATAGTTAATATATTCATGTTTTAGTAGTACCTTGGCAAGTAGTCCGCCTTCTTTTGGTTTAGGGTTCCATGACATTGGATTCCACATTAGCTCATGTAGTCTATGTCGGTTGGGGCAAGATGTTCCCAAAAGGTAAAATGAATTAAAGGAATGTACTGTAACTAGGATAACCTAAGGGTTTTATCTTAGTATAGGTAGGGGTATGGACTCTACCTAAACATTGAACTAGCTAACCTTGATGGAAGTCTTAGAAGGATGTTCTTATGTATGAATATGCTTATGATGGTATATGATATGAATATGCTGAACTTGCACATCATTGATACTATATGTTGATTAGTTTCACTTATGAATATGTGTTGGTCTACATTGTTAAATTAAGATGATATGTACTCATAAATGTTTTGTTATGTGAAGTAGAATGTCATACATGATTCAAGTTGGGTTACTTGATTTAGTAAGGTTATGGGGCTTTCCATGGGTATTGCACTTGTTGACTTGATAGGGGTTCATTGGTAATTGTCTTGCTTTGGTTATGTTGAAATGTACTCTTATTCATGCTTGTTGCTATTATGATTTGATGATAGAGTTACTTGACTATGTATTCGATTATATGATATACATGTTGACTTGACTAGACTTGATGTTGTTGTTCTTGTGTTGTACATGTCGATGACTCAATGAACATGTCCTATTGGTTTGTATGGTCTTGTTGAATGTGTATAAAGGTTTTTAATGAAAAGTGCATACTTATTGAAATGTCCCTTTCTTAACATGATTTCACAGTATGTGTGCATATGGTCTCATACTTAGTACAAGTGGTGTAACTCCATTTCTTCCTTTTCCCCAACATCTTAGCTTCCTTTCGTTGAAACGATTTTGGAGGCGACTTTGAAAAAGACTTGGAATTCTTGATCATCCAAGTAGGGTAGGTCATCACTTTCTGAGGGCAATGCCACTATCAAGCCTATGATGTTGCTTTAGTTTTAAGACTATTATGTTTCTTTCCTTTTCATTTGGATACTAAATGTTGTATGACCTATATGTGGTCTTATTGTATTGATATATGTGCTAGGCCCAATTTGATATACTCTTATTAGATGGTTATGAGATGAGACAATTATTTTGAGACTGTGTTATTTCTTATATATTTATGTGCAATAAAAGTAGAAGATTAAGTAATCTTCCTATACAAAGGGTCTATGTATACTCGATATATAGATATACTTTGTGTATGTAGAGGTCTATGTAAACCTCCAATTAGAAGTAATGAAATATTTCAATTTTCCGCTAAATAAGACCTGTTAATGTAGTGATGTAAGCTAAGAGGCTAGTCTTAGTCCTCAAAGAGGACGACAAAGCCGGTTATGTCTAGGGGGTATTCCTGGATGTGACAATAAACATCTGCACTAACCACCTAGTTGGTTTCTCAAATATGAATGCAATATCAAATTAGATTGTATGAGCATGAGATACTATTGATAACTCCATAAATAGTTAGTATCTACGTATCCATTTTTATATAACAATAGTACCACATCGTGAAAGACTATTAGATTTGCCACTAGAACACATAATACCTACCGACAAGATCATACCCAATTAGCCCACACATTTCTACCTATTGAATGACTCTTAAATATTACCAAATTTTTTCCAAATCCAGCCAAAGATATATGTATTCTTTCGTAGGTCAAGTCGATAACAAAAGTAAAACACTCCATAATTCTAATCAAGAACATATCAATACAATTTTATTAGTCATATCATCACCCTCTTTGATATACACACAATCTATGAAAGATTAAAACCTTAATCGGTGCAATGTAATTATCAACATTTTCTAAGAAACCAATTCATGTTATGATAACTTTACTAATTGTAGTTTCTAAAGTAACATTATTCATTATATAGTCATCCTTTTAATCACTCTACTTACAATTGTCAGACTAATCAAGATATTGTCAATGTCGTACAAGTATTATTTTTGCTTCTAAATAACTATCCCGAAAAATATAACTCATTCTTGAAGTCCCTCAAACCAATGTTCAACCTCATCATTTAAATATTCTCAAAGTGCATCATTGAGATATCATCTTACTTCACCCCTTCAAATTGTTGAATATTCGAGTCACTGAACATTTCAAATTCGACTCCACGTCGTTTTCATAATTCTATAACTTCCACCTTAGTGCTAGGTCTAACATTCAAGACAATACAATACGTCATATATTCACATGAGGAACTATGCGCTAGTCATCATATAAATGAGCGTGAATGAAGTGAATCCATAAGAGTAAAAATTGGACCAAGTACGAACAACAAAGAATTTAAGAAGTAAAGATTTTTTTATAAGTCACTATATCCTCTCGAAGATAAGTACAGACGTCTCTGTACCGATCCGCGAGACTCTACTTAGACTCGACTTGTACAAACATTAGATCTATGAACCTGGAGCTCTGATACCAATTTGTCACGACCAAAAATTGGGCGTGATAGAACTCATCTTATCCCACCAAGACAAGTAAGCCTAAAACTAAACCATTATAATAAAATGCAATAAAATTACTATCAACTTAAATTATATGTAACGACCTGTTTAGTCGTCTTGAGCAGCAGATTTTATTTCTGGAAAAACAGGCTGAGGCGACGAACCCCACGACGGACCGTCATGGGCACGACGGACCGTCGCAGGGTCTCGTTTCAATATACTTAGAAATTCTGAAATTGGGTACTGAAAATCGACTCTCTGAACTTCGTAACGGAATGGCAGGACAGACCGTCACAGGTGTGACGGACCGTCACAGTGTCCTTGGTGAAAAATAGGGTTCTGTCCCTTACGACGACCTGCGTGACGAACCGTCGCAGGCACGACGGCCCGTCACAGGTTGCGTAATCCCAGTTGGAGTCGGATTTCTGGTTAAATTTTAAGGGACGTTTTGGACTATCTTTCCTTAATTATAGATTTTGTGGGTTTATATTAATAACTCAAATTCTTGGAGGGATAAAAAGAGGTAACTTTGGGTTAATTAGTGGGTTTATTGCCATCTTTTACACTTAATTATATATTATTAGGGTAAAAGAAAGAGGGTTGAATAAGAAAATTTGAAAGAACAAGAAAAGGGAAGAAGAGGAACGATTGAGAGAGAGGATATAAACGAGGAAGAAGAAACAAAGCTTGGGAATTGCTTGCTTGATCGAATTCTTCGGTGGAGGTAGGTTATGGTTTTTACGATATTCGTAGTGAACTCTTAATAGTGAATGTATGTATTGGTAGTATTGTAAACCTGGCTATATACTAAATGGTATGCTTGCATGAATATGATTATATGATTTGATAAAACAAGCATGATGAAAACATATTGAATCCCAATCTTGAAAGAAACTTTAATATACATTATCAATGATGATGCCTTGGTAAAGAAGAAGGCTTGATGAATTAAAGTAATGGGATTGATGATGCCTTGGTATAGAGAAGGCTTGATGAATTGACAGAATGAGATTAGTGGATCGGAGTGTCACGTTCCGACACATAGTATTAGTGGATCGGAGTGTCACGTTCCGACACATAGTATTAGTAGGACGGGTGTCACGAACCGACACGTAGAATTAGGGGATAGGAGTGTCACGTACCGACACATATAGGGGATCGGAGTGTCACGTACCGACACATATAGGGGATCGGAGTGTCACGTTCCGACACATAGTATTAGTGGGACGGGTGTCATGAACCGACACATAGAAGTAGGGGATCGGAGTGTCACGTACCGACACATAGTAGTAGGGGATCGGAGTGTCACGTACCGACACAAGAGAGGATGAAAGATAATGAATCCTGAAAGATGATAATTTACTCAATATAATGAACTTAACTTCCCAAATGAGTATGGTATTGAGGCTTGAGTCCTCATGGATGAACTTGATGGTACTTGTTGATGATTATAGTACTTGTTGTTGCATTATGTTGAGTTTATAGTTGATTTATAATATTACTTGATATAATTATCTTCTATTTGAGTTGGCGATGATATCTACTCAGTATTTGTGTGGTTGTACTGACCCCCTACTTTTATGTTTTCTTCTTTGTTATTTGTGGAATGCAGCAAACGTTCCGTCAACTTCAACTCAGCAGTAAATCAAGCCAGTCTTCGTCACACCGGATCTTCAGGGTGAGCTAACGCTTCTAGCTTGGACTGGGTCTTCTTCTTCGAGTCTTGATGCCTTGAACTTCCGGCATGGACTAGCTTTCTATTTGTTTTGTTTTCTTAGATATTCTTAGTTTAGTAATTGAGGATATATGTTCTTGTGATGATGACTTCCAGATTTTGGGGATAATAATAATAGTTTTGAATTGTTTTTTATTAATGAGTTGTTACAAGTCTTCCGCATTATTTTCTGTTGTTATACATTGAAATGTTAAGGTTTATATGGGTTGGTTCGCTCACATAGGAGGGTAAATGTGGGTGCCAGTCGCGGCCCCGATTTGGGTCGTGACAAACTTGGTATCAGAGCATTAGGTTCGTTGGTCTCATCACACAAGAACAGGTCTAGTAGAGTCTTAAGGAACGGTAGGGGGACGCCTTTACTCTTCCTTGAGAGGCTATAAGACTTTAGGAAAATTTCACTCTTTCATTCTTTCGTGCTACTACTTGAGTCCAATTGGTATCTAGGCGATACGAATTGGTATCTGACCATCTTCACTCTATTTCGCAGATGGTTAGAACTAGAGCAACGACCGCACCAACGACAACACCGGCAAGACAAGAAACGTCTGAGCCAGCCACTGGGGCTGTGGCTCGAGGAAGAGCAGCGGCAAGAGGCCGTGGTAGAGGTCGTGGGAGGACGTCCTATAGAGGAAGAGGACGAGCACCTAGCCCATCTGATGCTAGGGCAGTGACACCTCCACCGACTGAGGAATTAGTAGGAGAAGGGGAGGATGGGGAGAATGAACAAGTGCAGGATGAGGAAATGCCACCCCAACCTACCCCCGAAATGATCAATCAGGTTCTTGCTTATCTTAGCGGGTTATCTGATCAGGGTCAGGCACCTCCAGTGGTTTCCGCACCAACACCTCCGGTTTCAGAGATACGACATGCGGCTACTATGGCTCCCCGCATGGATGCCTCATTGGAAATAGGCACATTTCCACTTCTGACTACTGGGCCTATAATGACAAATGGTCAGCATGAACTTTTCAGTAAGTTCTTGAAATTGAAACCTCCAGTCTTTAAGGGTGCAGAATCAGAGGATGCCTACGATTTTCTGGTTGATTTTCATGAGCTACTACACAATATGGGTATAGTGGAGCGGTTCGGTGTTGAGTTCGTGAGCTATCAGTTTCAAGGGAACGCCAAAATGTGGTGGCGGTCACATGTTGAGTGTCAACCAACAGAGGTACCACCTATGACTTGGGAATCATTCTCTAGCTTGTTTATGGAGAAGTATATCCCAAGGACTTTGAGAGATAGAAAAAGGGATGAGTTCTTGAGTCTTGAGCAAGGAAGGATGACGGGTAAGCATGCATATGAGGCTAAATTCCGCGCATTATCTAGGTATGCCACCCAACTTTGTTTCAGTCCAGAAGAATGGATTCGCCGTTTTGTGAAGGGGTTGAGGTCAGAATTGCGGATTTCGGCCTTACAGATAGCGGCAAACGGAAAAATCCTTCCAGAGGTGGTAGACTTTGTGATAGAAGTGGAAGGAGTGAAGCCAGACGACTTCACCCCGACATCGACATCAAAGAGGTTTCGAAAGGGAGGTGAGTTCAACGGTTCGTATAATAGAGGACAGAGTTCTGGAGGTTACTCAGTTCGACCAATTTAGTCTTCACTACAGACTGTAGTTGGGGGTCCACCTCAGAACGGTCAACACTTCTCTGAGATACCTATGCCCGACTCCAGAGAGTTTTATGGATGTGGGGAGATTGGACATATTAGGAGGAATTGTCCAAAACAGAGGTTACAGACCCCCATAGAAGAGGTAGATGGTGTCATGGTAGAGGCCGTTTTTCTGGAGGACGTGGTGGTCGAGGTAATGGTGGTCACCAAAACGGCCGAGAGATGGGCAAACTGGAGCCACTACTACGCAACATGGTAGGGGCAACGGACAGACAAATAATGGGGCCCATTGTTACGCTTTCCCTGGGAGATCTGAAGCGGAGGCATCAGATGCTGTCATCACAGGTAACCTTTTGATTTGTGATTGCATGGCTTCCGTATTGTTTGATCCTGGATCCACATTTTCTTATGTATCTTCCTCATTTGCTAATGGTCTAAATTTACATTTTGAATTACTTGACACGCCTATTCGTGGTGTTGTACTCCGGGGGTGAGTCTGTGTGATAGTTAAAAGGTGTATAGGTCTTGTTTGGTGAATTTTGTGGGGAGCAACACTTATGTAGATTTGGTTATTTTAGAAATGGGTGACTTTGATGTAATTCTGGGTATGACTTGGCTTTCTCCGAATTTTGCGATTTGGATTTTGGATTGTAATGCTAAAACTGTGACGTTAGCCAAGCCTGGGGCAGATCCGTTAGTGTGGGAGGGCGACTACACTTCTAATCCGGTTCGTATCGTGTCCTTTCTTTGTGCTCAGAAGATGGTTAGTAAGGGTTGTTTAGCGTTCTTGGCACATCTTAGGGATGACACTACCCAAGTACCCTCAATTGAATCGGTTTCGGTAGCTCGAGAATTTTTGGATGTGTTCCCTGCAGATCTTCCTGGTATGCCACCGGATAGGGATATTGACTTCTGTATTGATCTTGAAGCGGGTACTCGCCCCATTTCTATACCCCTTTATAGAATGGCTCCCGCTGAATTAAGAGAATTAAAGGCTCACTTCAAGAGTTGTTGAGCAAAGGCTTCATTAACCAAGTGCATCTCCTTGGGTGCTCCGGTTTTTGTTTGTGAAGAAGAAGGATGGGAGTTTTCGAATGTGCATAGACTACCGGCAGTTGAAAAAGGTAACTATTAAGAACAAGTATCCCTTCCTCGCATTGAGGACTTGTTCGATCAGTTGCAAGGTGCTTGTGTCTTCTCTATGATTGACTTGAGATCCGGTTATCATCAATTGAAAATCGGGCAACGGATGTGCCAAAGACTGCTTTTCGGACTAGGTATGGGCATTATGAATTTGTAGTGTAGTGATGTCCTTTGGTCTTACGAATGCCCCTGTTGCGTTCATGAGCTTGATGAATGGGATTTTTAAGCCATATCTGGATCTCTTTGTGATCGTATTTATTGATGATATACTGATATACTCTAAAAGTAAGAAGGAACATGAGGAGCATTTGAGAATGGTATTGGAAATGTTGAGAGGAGAAAAAACTTTATGCCAAGTTCTCTAAGTGTGAGTTTTGGCTAGATGTAGTGTCCTTCTTGGGGCACGTGGTTTCTAAGGATGGAGTGATGGTGGATCCTTCTAAGATTGAGACAGTGAAGAATTGGTTAAGACCCACTAATGTGTCAGAAATAAGAAGCTTCGTTGGGTTAGCCAGCTACTACCGCCGATTGGTTAAGGGATTCTCTTCCATTGCTTCCCAACTGACGAACTTGACTAAGCAAAATGTTCCATTTGTATGGTCGGATGAGTGTGAGGAAAGCTTCCAGAAACTCAAGACTTTATTGACTACCGCGCCTATCCTTACCTTGCCAGTGGAAGGTAAGAATTTCATTGTCTATTGTGATGCATCCTATTCGGGTTTGGGTGCAGTGCTAATGCAATAAAAGAATGTGATTGCTTATGCTTCAAGACAATTAAAAGTGCATGAACGTAACTATCCAACTCATGACTTGGAATTGGCTGCGGTAGTGTTTGCATTAAAGCAATGGAGGCACTATTTATATGGAGTTAAGTGTGAGGTCTACACGGATCATCGTAGCCTTCAGTATGTCTTTACTCAGAAAGATTTGAACTTGAGACAGAGGAAATGGATGGAACTACTAAAGGAATATACGACATCACTATTTTGTATCATCCGGGGAAGGCGAATGTTGTGGCAGATGCTTTGAGTAGAAAGGCGGGAAGCAGGGAAGCTGGGAAGTCTAGCTCATTTGCAAGCTTTTAGACGCCCATTGGCTAGAGAAGTGCAGATTTTTGGCTAACGACTTGATGAGGTTAGAAGTAAATGAGAAGGGAGGATTGTTGGCTAGTGTGGAGTAAGATCTTCTTTTCTTGACAAGATTAAGGGAAAACAGTTTGATGATGAGAAACTAAGGCGAATCCAAGATAAAGTATTGCGAGGAGAGGCTAAGGAAGCGACAATCGATGAGGAGGGTTGTTTTGAGAATCAAGGGAAGGGTATGTGTACCCCGAGTTGATGATTTGATCACACTATTCTGGCAGAGGCTCATAGTTCAAGGTATTCGATACATCCGGGTGCGACCAAGATGTATCGTGACCTGAAGCAACACTTTTGGTGGAGTAGAATGAAGCGCGATATTGTTGACTTTATTGCTAATGTCCAAACTGTCAACAAGTAAAATATGAACACCAAAGGCCCGGAGGAACACTTCAAAGAATGCCCATTCCTGAATGGAAGTGGGAGAGAATCGCAATGGACTTCGTGGTGGTCTTCCAAGACAATGGGTAAGTATGACTCCATTTGGGTGATTGTTGATAGGTAAACTAAATCTGCTCACTTCATTCCGGTCAAGGTGACTTACAATGCAGAGAGGTTAGCCAAGATCTATATCGCAGAAGAAATCGTCGACTGCATGGGGTTCCACTATCCATCATATCAGATAGAGGTACGCAGTTTACTTCTAAGTTCTGGAAAACATTGCATGCGGAATTGGGTACTAGGTTGGACCTTAGTATTGCGTTCCACCCTCAGACCGATGGTCAGTCTGAGCGAACGATTCAAGTGTTGGAGGATATGCTCGTGCATGTGTGATAGAGTTTGGTGGCCATTGGGATAGCTTCTTACCCTTAGCGGAGTTTTCATACAATAATAGCTATCACTCAAGCATCGATATGGCTCCATT
This sequence comes from Solanum peruvianum, assembly GCA_027705065.1. Classification (NCBI taxonomy): domain Eukaryota; kingdom Viridiplantae; phylum Streptophyta; class Magnoliopsida; order Solanales; family Solanaceae; genus Solanum; species Solanum peruvianum. The sequence continues at coordinate 11,113 of JAKWJD010001459.1, read as the reverse complement.
TGAAGCATTGTATGGTAGGAGATGTAGGTCTCATTGGTTGGTTTGATGCATTCGAGGTTAGGCCTTGGGGGACTGACCTTTTGAGGGATTCGATAGAGAAAGTGAAGTCTATTCAAGAAAATCTTCTAGCGGCGCAAAGTAGACAAAAAGAATATGCAGATCGAAAGGTTAGAGACTTAGAGTTCATGGAGGGTGTAACAAGTCTTGTTGAAAGTTTCACCAATGAAAGGGGTGATGCGGTTTGGTAAAAAGGATAAGCTAAGTCCGAGGTACATTGGGCCATTTGAGGTACTAAAGCGAGTAGGGGAGGTGCTTATGAATTAGCTTTGCCTCCAGGGCTGTCCGGAGTACATCCGGTATTTCACGTCTATGTTGAAAAGATACCACGGGGATGGAAACTACATCATCCGTTGGGATTCAGTTTGCTTGATGAGAATTTGACTTATGAGGAGGGAACCGGTTGCTATTTAGATAGAGAAGTTTGCAAGTTGAGGTCGAGAGAAATTGCATCCATCAAGGTTCAATGGAAGAATCGACCCGTTGAAGAGGTACTTGGGAGAAGGAGGAGATATGCAAGAAAAATACCCACATCTGTTTACAGATTCAGGTACTCCTTTTCGCCATTGTTTTTCTTCTTTGATCGTTCGAGGACGAACGATGGGTAAATTGGTATCTATTGTAACGACTGTTTAGTCGTCTTGAGCAGCAGATTTTATTTCTGGAAAAAAGGCTGAGGCGACGAACCCACGACGGACCGTCTGGGCACGACGGACCGTCGCAGGGTCTCGTTTCAATATACTTAGAAATTCTGAAATGGGGTACTGAAAATCGACTCTCTGAACTTCGTAACGGAATGGCAGGACAGACCGTCACAGGTGTGACGGACCGTCACAGTGTCCTGGTGAAAATAGGGTTCTGGCCCTTACGACGACCTGCGTGATGGACCGTCGCAAGCACGACGGCCCGTCACAGGTTGCGTAATCCCAGTTGGAGTCGGATTTCTGGTTAAGTTTTAAGGGGACGTTTTGGACTATTCTTTCCTTAATTATAGATTTCGTGGGTTTTATTAATAACTCAAATCTTGAGGGATAAAAGAGGTAACTTTGGGTTAATTAGTGGGGTATTATTGCCATCTTTTACACTTAATTATATATTAATTAGGGTAAAAAAAGAGGGTTTGAATAAGAAACATTTGAAAGAACAAGAAAGAAAAGGGAGAGGAACGAATTGAGAGAGAGGATAAACGAGAAGAAGAAACAAAGCTTGGGAAATTGCTTGCTTGATCGAATTCTTCGGTGGAGGTAGGTTATGGTTTTTACGATATTCGTAGTGAACTCTTCATAGTGAATGATATGTATTGGTAGTATTGTAAACCTGGCTATATACTAAATGGTATGCTTGCATGAATATGATTATATGATTTTGATAAAACAAGCATGATGAAAACATATTGAATCCCAAATCTTGAAAGAAACTTTAATATACATTATTAATGATGATGCCTTGGTAAAGAAGAAGGCTTGATGAATTAAAGTAATGGGATTGATGATGCCTTGGTATAGAGAAGGCTTGATGAATTGACAGAATGAGATTAGTGGATCGGAGTGTCACGTTCCGACACATAGTAGTAGTGGAGTGGATGGAGTGTCACGTTCCGACATAGTATTAGTGGTGGACGGGTGTCACAAACCGACACGTAGAATTAGGGGATCGGAGTGTCACGTACCGACACATATAGGGGAGTCGTAAGTGTCACGTACCAACACATATAGGGGATCGGAGTGTCACGTTTCGACACATAGTATTAGTGGGACGGGTGTCACGAACCGACACATAGAAGTAGGGGATCGGAGTGTCACGTACCGACACATAGTAGTAGGGGATCGGAGTGTCACGTACCGACACAAGATGAAGAAAGATAATGAATCTTGAAAGATGAGAATTTACTCAATATAATGAAATTAACTTCCCAAATGAGTATGGTATTGAGGCTTGAGTTCTCATGGATGAACTTGATGGTACTTGTTGATGATTATAGTACTTGTTGTTGCTGTATGTTGAGTTTATAGTTGATTTATAATATTACTTGATATATATATCTTCTATTTTTAGTTGGCCGATGATATCTATCAGTACTTGTGGTTGTACTGACCCCCTACTTTTTATGTTTTTCTTTGTTATTTGTGGAATGCAGCAAACGTTCCGTCAACTTCAATCAGCAGTAAAGTAAATCAGCCAGTCTTCGTCACACCGGATCTTAAGGGTGAGCTAGCTAACGCTTCTAGCTTGGACTGGGTCTTCTTCTTCGAGTCTTGATGCCTTGAACTTCCGGCATGGACTAGCTTTCTATTTGTTTTGTTTTCTTAGATATTCTTAGTTTAGTAATTGAGGATAGATGTTCTTGTGATGATGACTTCCAGATTTTGGGGATAATAATAATAGTTTTGAATTGTTTTTATTAATGAGTTTAAGTCTTCCGCATTATTTTCTGTTGTTATACATTGAAATGTTAAGGTTTATATGGGTTGGTTCGCTCACATAGGAGGGTAAATGTGGGTGCCAGTCGCGGCCCCAATTTGGGTCGTGACAATATACCCCAAAACCTTGTTGTCACATGTAAAGAAAATATAAGTCTCATATGATATTATTTCTAGAATAGATCAAAATCATAAACAAGAGTAAGAAGGTCTGCTGAGATGAAAAACAGCTACCTCACAAATCTCTAAGAAGCCTCGAAAAAAAGAGAATATATCACAATGTTCCGCACTAGTAACCTACAAAAAATTGTAGAAGCAAGGGATGAGTACCAAATCACACGGTACTCAGCAAGTAAACCTCTAAACAGAAGATAAGGAGATGAAATATGGGTACTCCTACAACCCCAACCGAACCTCCACAACTACAACCTGCCTAAAAATCAGTCTAACCTAACAGCTCACAGTTTACATAGAACATAGCTCAAGCACAACACTTAGATAAATTACTTATCCTCAACAACAACACTTTGAAAATTATATATCCTCAACAACAATAATTTAAAAAATTATATCCTCAACAACCACACATTAACAAATTATATATCCTCAACAATAAGCTAAGTATTAATCTATCACAAGTTACAGAGAAGGGCATTCACAAGAACAGCAAAACACAATATCAAGTTCACTAATGATAAGTATGGGAAATGCCATGGAATCCAATGTAAAGTATAATGATACATGTCTGACCTAGTGATACACACCTGCTGTCTCTCAGTCCGGGACCCATGGGGGACATATCTGTCCATGCAACTGTCGCGGTGTATGACACGACCCTCTATAATAGTAACCATTGTGGTGTGAGATACATCCCTCAAAATATATTATTCTTCACAAAGTGTGTGTTACGTCCCTCGAAATATAGTATCCATCACGGTGCACGATTCGTACCTTGAGATAGTACATCCTCTTTAAGTTATCATTCTTTACCAATGCACATAACACTTGTCACAATCATGTCTTAGAAAATGCAAATGACATGTTCACATAAATACAAAGAAGATGGTCCTTTTTATAACATTACTTAATTCACAACAACATCAACAATGATTCGACAAGCCTTTCAAAACATTCTCCATTATCAACACATCACACACAAGCAATTATTCACATTGCCTTTTATTAACCTTTGTTTTCATTATTAGAATTAATCAATGTAGACAAAATAACCTATCACCAAGTCCTATTACTCCCAAACATATACCACAACGAAATACACCCATTTCTTACACTTAACAAGGGTTTAGAAATCCACTTGCCTCAAACAATAGAAAAATCACTCCGAGACTTGAGTCTTCCCTTTTTCTTGAGCTTCCAAATCAATGCAATCTATTCATGTACATATTCCCAATAAGATCTTTAAACTAACGACTTATTCTTATTGTAATTTTTAGAACCTTATTTTTATTGTGGATTAAGTTGTTAATTTCTCCAATTAAGATTTGGTTCATATATTTTGTTGCATTTTTAAATCATGCCATTGTAAGGGGTTATCTTGAGATCACTAGTGGTCTTCGGTCCTAGGTTACATCTAGGGGTTGTCTCGGAGCGTGACAAATTGTAACTCATCGTACTTGAGAATAGGAATGATAGCGGTTTTCAAAAGTTTTTGGTGCCATCCGACATAGACCGGCTAAAGATCATGGATTAAGACACCAACTATGGGTCTTATACATGGGTTGTCCACCCAACAAGGACCAAAAGACCATAAATCATGACCTGGACCAACAGAAACTTGTTGGGTCCGTGGAGGGTGGTGCATGGATCATGGCCCCAAAGTCCAATCTTTGATGGAGATGATAGATGTGTAGGACAGACCATCGCTCAACCCATGGTCTGTCGATCAACGCTAGTATGTATAAGTTCGTTTATTATTCTAAAGGCAGTTTTCTTTTCTTAATTGTTTTATCTTAATACTACGTCGTTTGTCGCATGCCTATAACCCCTAAGTAAGTGATTTTAACCCCAAATTAATTCATTCACTTGAGCATCATCAAACTCACCATAAGAAGTTGAGTCTTTATATCCGAAAGGTATTTCTCTCACTAGAAGGTTGAAAAATATGATTTAAGCAAGGGTTCAATGTCAAACCTTCATTTTAAAATTGCATTGGGGCTTATATATAAGGTATGATAGTTTCCATCCATATATTCTTTCCATTCATGGACTTCCCAAATTCTCCTATTTCAATGTTAGAAATCCCCAATTGAGATAAGATTTTCACCAATTCCATGGTTTCTCTTGATGATTAATTTGAATGATTGAATTATGAGCTCTTATGCATGAAATGATGCAATACTATGATTTTACTAAGATTCCCCAATGAACTCGTGTAATCACCATGTTTTACTAGTTATGAGCATATTATGTGATCTTGAATTATGAAAGAAGATCTGTACGAAATCAAGGATGAATTGATAGAATTACATGAAATTATGATGAATTTTTATGAACCCATGTGTAACCCATGTAATATAGATGTTTATGATTTGAAGTATGTTTTGAACCTTGAAAGGATTAATTTTGGAACTATGCATGTTCTTATGAAATATATGAAACATTTCTAAGGATGGCATGAGAGTCAAGTATTAATGACGATATTGTTGTTATCTTGTTCAATGGTTTATCATATACACATGAATGTATGATTGAGAAAGGTTTCTTACATCGTAAGAATTCTAAGATTGAAAGGTTTTCTCACCTAAATGAAGTAGAGATAAAAGATCTATCCTAATGAAGCTTAGCTTGGATTGTAAAGATAATGTGACCTTCTACAGATAACAAGAACAAGTTAACAAAATTACTACTCCATCGGAATTATGCTTAGCATCAACTTGATATTTGATATTGAGGCTCTCCCGTTAGTAGAGGATGGTTTCGAGAAGAAATCTCCTCATCCCTTACATATGTGCCCCTATAGGTGATTGTCTACATAGTCATTAGCTTGTGGCATCCACTTAAGCTAGAATTTCATGATCTCTATTGAGTTAAGGCTACTTCCCACAATGATAATAATGAACTAAGGTTACTTTAAGAAGTATCTCACATGAAATTAATGGTTTTAGAGTTGTTAGTGTAAGACCCCTAAAAGGAGTTAAGATGTGTAGAGCCTCACATGTGCCTATAAGATTGTTAACTTGTTACTTAAGTGTTTAAGGTATGCATGAGTGACTTGATGTCATTTGGAAGTCAAATGTCGAGGGACGATCAAGACGTTAGACGACTAGTCACCAAGAGGCCTTGGATGTTTTTATGTTCTGATATGTGTGTCATTGTCTTATGAAATCCTTATATGAGTAATAATGATTTTGATAGGCAGTATGTTGATTTTCATGAAGTTAGGAAGTCAAACATCCAAGACGTTCAAAAGTTAGCCCTTGAGACGTTCATGTGTGTCTTGAGTGTGCCTAGCTTTTTTGAATGTGTTACGAGTATTTGTTTTGGGTGAAATTGATGTGAAAGGACCATGACATTTTGAGGTATATATGTACGTTAGAAACGTCCAGGTACGATATCACCAAGGGCCCAGCAAGAGACCCTCACGGAGAACCCAACGGCTGTCGAGACACTGCTTTGGCAGTGTCAATCAACGTGGTCAAATGATGCCCCATCCTTAAATCGCGCCCCATCGATGGAAGGCGTCGCTCAATTATTATAAGTGTGAGATAATCCTCACATGAAAGAGCTGCAGTCGCAAACGACGAAGCAGCAGGATAGCTCGTAGACCAGATGACGCCTCGTCAACTGTGCCCAACGATGAAGCCTGCGACTTCTCTGCTTGCAACTGTTTCATTAAGACTTAACTGTAAATTTACCCCACGTGCTAACATGACCATAGGCGGTTTAGTTTGTTATTTTTTCGGTATATTATTATGATCAAAAACGTGACAACCCCATTCTTAATTCAATTCACAAAAATTAGATTTCCCTCTCCCAAACTCTCTAGAAAACCTCCATTGTAGGTGAAGCTCAAGAAAATCTTGAAGCTTGGATTCCCATGGGTTATTCATCAAGTTTATATGTCTTATACTACATTAAGGTGTGGTGATCCTTAATCTAGTTAATCTTTCATGTAGAGAGTTCCTTAAATGATTTTAATGCAAGTTCATGATCAAATCTCTTCTTTTTAAATCTAGCCATGGGTTCTTTCTCAAAAAGTTGTCAAAGGATTTCTCATGATGAATTGATGATAACATATTGATTGTAATGTGAATTTCAATCCAATTTCATGATGAACCCATGCTCCCTTCCAACTCTCGTTTTAAGCTATTTATTGGCTAGTATGATCTTGTTGTTAGGAGAATTGTAATGTGATTCAATTATGTTTGATTAATTGTTAGCTACTTCTTATCATGTATATACATTATGACTTATATGTAATGGATCCAATGTTTATCAAGGCTTGAAGATTAGGTAGTATTGATTCATGTTCTCTTATCTTTATAAATTGGTAATGTAGTTCAATTGTATCTCGACTCTATGGTAATTGATTCATGGTCTCGTGTTGGGTCAATTGTACTTTCGATACTTCCTATAATGTATTGTGATAATGAATTATGTGTTGTTATCCAATATGGATTGATGCTTGAAGACTTGATCTCTACTTCCTCTGTATTGTAATTGTATGGTGTTCACTGTAATACAGACTCTATAAGTGCATGAATGTATGAGTTTTATTATGAAGTGATACTTGTATCTACTGCCTTATATTGTACTTTGGTAAATTAAGGAGGTTGATCATTGATGATCAATGTTAGGAAGAATTTGGTAACAGATCCACTTTCCTTCACATTCTATAAGTTGATGAGGTAGTGCACTTGATATGATCTTGATATTGTTATGATTAATTCATGATTTCTATTATGTTGGTATACCTTTAGATACTTCCAAAGATATGAATTGTTTATGAAATATGGGTATTTGTCAATGATGACCAAAGGTTGAGAAATTGGTCAGATTGCCTAGTTCTTCTACTTTCTATAGAATTGTTAATTGATGAAGCCTTGTATGGCAGTATGTGGTGTGGTCCACTTATGATGGCTGTGTTTACTTTATTTTCAATATATATGTGCTGTGATATTGCCTTGAAGGCAATTATAATATGAATGTGTGTTGGTGATGATCACCCAAATGTTAAGTCATGCCTAATTTCCTATTCTAGTTGTGATCTGGGTTGTATTGCTAATGTTACAAGCATATGAATGACTATGTTGGGGTTTGATTAGGTACTGTTTTAGATGAGTATAAATGACTAATGATCCCTTACCTATGTACCTCTATGTGAATGTGTGAATAGCTAATCTTAGGAGTCTTAAGTGTAATATGAAGTTAGCTTGTCTCCTATGCTAAGTTGTGTTGTGGTCTATGCTTTAACGTGCATTTTGGTCCTAAGAGGGTGGATTCCTCAATGTGTTGTTGATAGCCATTATGTGATCATGTCAACCAATCAAAACACACTCACACATTATGCATGCTTATAACGTAGTATGGGATCATGGTGTCTAATGAAAGGTATTCTCATATGCACTAATGTCTACTACTATGCATGTAATGCCGATGTCTATGAAAGTATGTGATACATTCATTAACTAGGATGACTTGATAGTTTTACTAGTATGGGCAAGGGTATGGGACCTTGTGTATGCATTGCACATGTGTACCTTGATAGGATAGTTCCTAGGTTTGTCTTCTAAGTTCATGAATAGTAATATATGAATATGTTATGAATATGACTTATATGCTATGATGTTAAGTATATGATATGATGAATTATGAATATGCATAGTTTCTTAGAGTGTTTATATGAAAGGATTTCTCATATAGTTATACCTTTATGCTTATGCATTAATGTATGAACATGTGTTGCCTTAATGTGTTATGTGAAAGGTTTGCTCACATATAAGTATACACACACACACACATGTATGATAATCTAGTTAATGGAGGGGCCTTGAAAGGTTTACTCAAGTGTACCCTAAACTATATAGGTGTTTGAATATGCTATGTCCACGTGAAATGGTTTCTCACATGATTTAGGTTGATACACTCATCTATGACCTATGAGCTAAGCATACGAGGAGTTAACTCTCCTAAAGCCTTCGTTTTTATAAAGTAATGTTAATAGGGGTGTCCCTTCCCATTGTAGAAAGGTAGGTCACCATAGTCTTCACGATGTGGTTAGCATCATATCCAAAGGGCATAGAGTGATATTTTCATAGTGGATGACTACAATGCCCCATTTGTCATAAACAGGGTTTCCACATATACCTACAAGTTTCATAAACTATGCTTTCCGCATATGATCTAGCAAGTGAATTTACTTAGTATTCTATCATGTATTAATGTTCTACCTTGGATAGGTAAGAGTACTTTCTTTTGGTGTAACGCTCTACAACACGAAATTCCATGTTTAGCACCCATGGTCTTAGTGTCGGTTAAGGCTATAGTTTCCCTAATGTAAAATGGACAATAGAATTAAAGTAAAGTAAAGGGAACCTAACTAGGATAACCTAAGGGAGGGTACATTAGGATAGGTGAAGTAATGAACCCACCTATGCATTGCACAAGTAGCTCGCTAAGGTAGTCCCAGGAAGGTGGTCCAATGTATGTGAATATGTTTATGGTTCTCTTGAATGACATTGTGTTAGTGTCTACATGATGTGATGATATGAATGATATGAAGTTCCAATATGACTATGTGACTAAGGTCCTACATGAAGTGTATGTAGTTGACTATAGTATTATGTTTGCTTTATGAAGTATATGTTAAGGCTTGTGGTTTTATGATAGGTTTACTAAGTAGGTGTGAGGTTATGGGACTTCACATGGACATTTCACAATTAGACTTAGAAGAGGAAGTAAGGTCTCATAATGTTCTATGTGAAGTGAAATTAGTATATGTGCAAAGTGAATAGAGTTCATTGTAATGTCCTTTGGTCTTGACTTGTATGTGTCTTGTGGTGTTATATACTTCTATGATGGTATGTCTTGGTGTGTGAAGGTTGTATGTACGGATTCCTTGTGGACTTAAGGTGATGCATTGGACAAAGTATTACTAGAGGGTTAAAGTAAAGAAGTTCATTGTTAAGGGAAAAATGCTTACTGTAAAGTGTGACGAGCTTATTGTAAAATGCTTCAAAATGTCACTTAAATGCTTTGTGTGATTTTATATGCTATTATGACTATTATATATAAATGAATGAAGTATGTATGTTGTATGATACTCAATATATGAAATTTTCAAAAAAAGGTATAATGCATGGTTTTCTAATAAAATGTCCCTTTTAAATACATGTTTTTGCATGGTTGTCATACTTAGTGCATTCTTGCACTAACTCCATTCTTCTCTACCATTTTACACAAAGTATAGGTTATGGATGCTTAAGGGATGCCTTTAAATGGTGAGGAGCTTGATATGTGATTCCCAAGCTCAAGGAAAGGTTGATTGCGAGATTTCGAGCTTGGGTGAGTCCTCATGCTTTGAGGATATATTTTCATTGTTTTATGTCTCTTTCTTATTTTCAGTCTTGGACATGATTTATTGGCTATGCAGAATTTGATTCTATTATATTATATGACTATTGAGACAAATATTTAGCATTCCGCTTTTCTTTTATAAAATGTTTAGAACCTGAATTGTACTTGATTATCTCTTATGTTCAATTTCTTATGTTACGAATTCTAAGTATATTGTGTGGAGCCTCTTGGGGTCCTATACACCATGTTATATCTAGGGTATACCCTTTGGCTATGAAAAACTTGGTAGTCAAATCACATGATTCATAATGGTCCTTGGATATCTTATAAGCCATGTTGAGTAGAGTCTTATTCAGGAGTGTGAAGCCCGCCTCATTTTTTAATGAGAGGCTGGAAGATGCTTATGAAGCTCCAATTCTTCATTAATCTAACGTCGTGTCATAGAGTTTGACTCTATAAAGTCTTTCTCCTAATCCCTATCTAATGCTTACAGGAAATGGATACTCGAAGAGCTTATTCTAGAATGAACATGAAGGAGAATGTGGAACACGAAGGTCCTTCTCAAGCTCCTCAAACTCTGGTCGGCCCTTTGGTGGAATAGGTGACTAATGTAGAGTTTAGGGTTGCTTTTTACATATTGTCTCAATCCATGATGGCCCAAGCAAATAGGGATGTTGCAGTTCCCATGAGCTCAAATGTTACTATGGAGGAAGCTAGAGTGAGGGACTTCACTAGAATAAAGTCTACAAAATTTCATGGTTCCACGGTTGAGGAAGATCCTCAAGAATTCATTGATGAGGTTTACAAGGTGTAATGTGCATGGGAGTGATACCGATGAAAGGTTGAACTACTGCATTGACTTTGGAATGTTGAATTTGATAGATTTGCAGATCTCATTTGCACGCACAACATTTTGAATAAATTACGAGAACCCCATTAGAGATTTTGAGTTGTCAAACTAGGTTATGCGCATTAGTTGGTACAATCAATATTTTGCCTGCACGTGTGCAAATACCAATGAATTTGGTATTGATATTCCGGGGGTCCATGCTTCATTGGCGATGAGTTAGTTACCTCCTATTTGCATTCATAGGTCCCAG
>JAKWJD010001458.1:0-48964 GCA_027705065.1 Solanum peruvianum | reverse complement strand
TGACGGTCAGAAAATCGTTTCTTGCACCAAATTTCTCAAAAGTTTGAAGTGTTTTTGCAACGGAAGCGCACGACGGTTCGTCGTGTATGTGACGGCACGTCCTGCAGTCCGTCCAATTTACAGAGAGTCGTTTTAATATCCAATTTGAAGAATTCTAAATGTTATGGGACGGACACACCCTCCTCGAACGGGCCGTCGTGACCACGACGGTCCGTCGGGACAGCGTCTTCCTCAGCCAGTTTTCCCCGTAATGTCAATCTGCTGCTCAACGACAAACATCGTTTACATATATATATATATATATATATATAATTGACTAAAAGTGTATGAAGTAAAAATTAACAAACTATTGATATTCATATGAGGATACTAAAAATAACCAAAGTATATACGAAATAACAACCATGATAAATTTTCAATAATAATAACAACACAACATTGGAAAAATTGTACAATAACAACAAACAAGAAATTAACATAAAAATTAAAGTAAGCAAATAAGTGGAGACGGGAGAAGAGAGCATAGATATTTTATTTTTATTTTTTGTAATTGATTTAAGTAAATATAAGTATTTATATGATACTATTTATATGAGATTAGTCCATTTTATATTATGGAGAAAGATAAGAGCAAAATCATATTAAATATAATGAGGGAGTTACATAAATTAACATAATGAAAAATTAGTGATAATAAATGTTATGTGTATTAATATGATGATTTGCTATTTATTATTGAATATTTGATTAATTTTATAATTTATAACATTTAAATGTGATAGAGTAAAAACCTAAGGACAAAATATGTTTAAAATAAATTTAAAATATTAAATGTGTAATGGAATGTCATTATAACTAATTATTAAGAAATTCATAGCAACTATCATTATGAAAAATCATTACTATTAGTATGTGAAATATGTATGGTTTTTAGATTTTTTTGTTTTGTTTTCTTGCTAATAATAACTTACATTTTAATCATGAGTATTGAATTGTAAGTCTATATATATGTAGGAGTGTTAATTATCATAATAACAAGAGTCAAAATTCATGAATACCAAAATAATATTTAATAAAAAACCTATTTTATATAATTTGTAGATAATAAATTAATAGTTATAGGGATATTTTTATTGACTTAGGTTCTTCTTCGTTTTAGTTGAACTAATTTCTAGACACGTGTCTCATGCTAATTAATAAACTTCCTAAAATGAAGTATATAATACTCTACTTAAATAAGTATATAAACATCTTGAATTGAATAGTAATTCAGTTGAATAGTAGATTCAAATGCAACATATATTTGTAATGTAATATTATTCATCTGTCATGTAATAGAATGAGATACATGCTTGAAAGTTTTTCTATTTCTTCACGAAGACACAACTTTTAAGTATGATACTAATGATGTTTTAAAAATAAATACCTATACTAAATTAGAAGTGAGAGGCCACAAAACATCCAAAAGTGACATTAAATGAAACCAATAAAGTTGAATTTAAAATAAGACTCATGAAATATATACATACTTATAAATTTGGTTCAGTAGCTACTCCCAAAGAGTTTTTTTTTGTACCAAACTAAAAATACAAAGTGTGAAATAAATAAAATAAAAAATATTATCTATACACATTATTTTGTAAACACAGTCATTATTAAGCAGTAAACAGAAATAGAACGTATTTGATAGGGAAAATATAGTATTACCTTATGCTGGACAAAATTTAACAAATAAGAGGGCGATAGTAATAATAGTTTTCTGTAGTCTAACAGAAGAGGAGTAAGAATAAAATGATAAATGGGAGAAAAATAGTATTACCTTATGCTGGACAAAATTCAACAAATAAGAGGGCGATAGTAATAGTAGTTTTCTGTAGTCTAACAGAAGAGGAGTAAGAATAAAATGATAAACAAATTTGATAGGGTGGTAACTTCATAAAGTTCAAAGATTATGAAAAGGGTATAGAATATTTAACTGATTGAAGTTTTTAAGACAAAAGATATAAATGCTGTAATATGAAATGTTTGATACATTAGTTAAATGATCAGACAAAGTGGTTATTTTTAATATGATTAGGGATTACTTTTGTAATTCAACTTTCAATGATGGACCTTTATGCTTTTAGTATATATATATATATTAATATATATAATATATATATATAATATATATATATATATAATATATATATATATATATATATATATATATATATATAAGAGATACCATTCTTATGAAATTAACATTTCCTTTAATTAGAATGCAGCTTGCTGGACAAAAAAGAATCCTTTGAGATGCTACTTTTAAAAATTAACTTAATATTTCCTAAGCTAAGAAATTTATTTTTCATCCTTATATAATCAATAGAACCTCATTCATTTTTTATTTGGCAGAAATGACGAACTTTCCTAGAATGATTGCATGCTTGAGAAACATTTTATAAAATGTTAATATTGACTTATTTTCACATATTGTTGAAAAGTAAGAATTCATATTGACAGTCTTCACTCTCATTTGCATGAAAATATACGATACTTTTAGAATTAAAGTTATGCAAGATGTTGTACGACTTGATATGTTCATTGAATCTAAAATTTCATCACCTCTTAGTTCTATACACAATAACCCTTTTTGATTTTAAAGATTTTATCAACCATCCAAAAATCACCATCAAGCGTTAAGTTAAGATCATTCAAATAAAGACACCCAAAAAAAGGATTGGTACCTTGATGAAATTGTAATATAAAAAACACATTTTCCAAAATACCCAACCTTCTCTACAATTGATATTACAAAGTATTATTGAATAAGAAGATAAATATAACTATTCACGGTGGTCTTTGGACCATTGAGACAAAGCTAGATTCTTTTCATGGAGCATCTGTAATCAACGTTCCAAAAGAACTTCAAGCATAGTTTATCATCATCGACCATATTTGGATCCATTTCTAGTATTTCCTTACAACTTTGGTACAAGGGTGGATCCACATCCCTGACGTCTCTCAATGATATGTCTTTCATAGAAAATTGCAAAAAGAATGTGCGATCAAACACAACTCTACTTTGTACTTTAAACATCCAAACCATTGCAATCATCATACAATAGAAGCATAAATAACTAAAGTGTAATGAATTCACCATGATGTAGGAAGCACAAATACATGATGTTTGTTAAATATATTTTAACAATGACCAGTAGCTTCTTCATGTTTGAATTTGAAAATCGACGAGACCAATTGTTTATAAAACTCTGTTTTTTGCTTTCTGAAGCTATCATAGAAGGTTTTTGCTAAAATATTCTTAACCTTTTATTTAATTTTATATACACTTTATTTTTATTTTTTTTGTAATTTTGTTGTTATTTTCGATATGAATGAATATTTTTCTTTGATAAGTATAGGTGTAAAGTCACATCACTAAAGGAAGGTGTGCACACTACCTTTTTCTTATCAATAAAAACATAAATGTATTTTTATATCTTCTAGATTTCGGGATATAGAAGAAGAAGAAGAAGAAGCTATAATAGATCTCGTCACTAATATTATCAATAAGTTAATATTGTTCTTATTGTTTCAATTTAATTAATACACATCAACAATTTGTACTTCAAAAATCTTATATTAATTCATTACACACTAATTATTTCTTCTTCTCTAGTAGGATGATTACGTTGGATTTGAATAAAGTACGAACCACACTAGTTTTATAGCAGCACTTTTTTTGGAAATTGCATAGAAAAGACATATCATTTAAAGACATTAAGTATGTAGTTCCATTTGTGCAGAAGTGGTAAGGGAATACTAGAAATTAATCCAAATGTGGTCAATGATGATAACCTTGAACTGTGGTTCTTTAGTGATATTGAGTTGATTTCTACATGAAAGGGATCAAGCTATATCCAAAAAGGAAATAGACCATTGCGGACAATTAGAATCAAGAGACATATATTTATATTCTAATCATACATTACTTTGTAACATCAACTGTAGAGAATATCTTTTTATTACCAAAGGTTTAACTAATATTATAACCTGTCCTGGGGTGACCTAATCTCTATAATATTCCGTTAATATTTTTTGTGATTTTTATTAAAATGTAAAAAAGAAAAGAAGTTGATTTTACTTAAAGAAGATGTATGAACTTTTCGATTCAATGAACATATCAAATTGATAGAAAATAATATAAATTTTTACGTGTACAACAGCTACCACCATGTCGGTGAGGCGAACGAATTGGTATACACAAACTATGAAATATGCCGCCAAGATAATCTTAAAGTAGTGTTATGATTTCTTTGATAGTGTACTGGATATCATAAATTTATGGATATGGATTGTCTTCTACTTTCATTAGTAGTTAGTTAATATTGATAATATGAAATAACAAAAATAAGGTCTAAAGACAACCTACTCTTCTTTGGTAACTGCATCCGTCCATGCAAAAAGTCTAAAGATCCAATAAATATTATAAAGATCTGCAAAATCCAAGGAAGTCCACTTGATCAAAGACTATAAAAATATGTAACGATTTCTAGGCAGATGTTGGAAACCACCATCCGCCAAAATCCAACAACCAAAATATGAAACATATCTAGCATTTGATAGTTTATTGGACAAGTTTAAAACTCATTTCAACCCTTTAAAAATGCAAAACCCAAAACTAGAGGAAATTGATCCTAAAGTATGCTACTATACAATATATGGTCATAGCATTAGTGTAGTAGTTTCTAACATTTCCTTACCTTGATTAAAAAATATGTTAGTGTTTGATACAAAAAGGGAGAGTTGTTGGTTCATAAACAATGGGAGATTAGAGTTGTTGAAGCAATTTATTTGCACAATCCTTCATTAGTCAAAAGTACGACAATTCTATCCTGTGATTTTTTTTATTTCTAGCCAGCTTTGATAATAAGTTGTTGCATTGAGCGTCGTGATTGTAATATCATCTCTACCCTAGAAATTTAGGATTAAATTATGCGTTTATTCTACATTCCCCATTTCCCGCTAGTGGGATTACACTGTGTTTGTTATTTTAATTTTTTTGTTTCTTCTAAAAACATTTCCATAGATCTTATTTATGTTGTGGATTTTACTTCTTTTATATTAGTTTTTATATACACGCAGTCATGTTCTAGAGATGAGACTCTTCAAAATTATCAACTGGTATACCCATAACTCCTATGCTTTTACAGGAGTTATGGGTATAATATATGTGTGTGTCGATCATTTTAAAATGTCTCGTATCCCAGACCCATAGAAGGACTACATTGAAATATAAACTAATTTTATAGAAATAAAATAAAAAGGGTAATCAGAACAAATTTTATTTTTAAAAAATAACTTTTAAGAAGAAACAAACCAACAATAACAACATACCCAATGTCACCCCCCGAAGCGGGATTTTGAGAAGATAGAATGTGTGCAGATCTTAGTTCTACTATTGGGCGATAGACAGTTTGTTTTTGCTAAGACCATCGACACAACAACCTATTATCAAAACAACATATAAAATATAAAACCATTTGCATGTCCTAAAGATAGAATTCTCTCATTTTATTACAAATATTAGGGTGGAAGTCAATTCATTATTGATAATGCAATTTGAATTTTACAAATTATTTGTTCTTTGTGTTTATCATCCTAAATTTTCCATTAAATGTCTTACTTAAATTATTTTCCAATTTGCAACTAAAACATATAATATACCAATTAAAATCCCACAACCTTCCATTTTGCAATTACATTTGTATAGAAAGTATTTTTGTAATATTAACCAAATTTTTGTCATATTTTTATATATATTATCATTACTAATATTAATAAATCAAAATATTTAGTAGCAATTAAGAAGTCCCAAAGTGAAAAAAAAACATATGTATAACATGAAATTTTTATGGGAAGAGTATAAAAAAATCTCAATACAGCATGGACCTAACTATTTTCAAGCATATCCCACAACAAGACTTTTAAATATTAAATCATACGATATATGTGGCAGACATTTCAAGTAATACATCACATTAATTTAATTTTATGTTGTCTATGGTCAGATTTCTCATTTTCACATTGTTGATTACATATATTAAAATACCTTAAATTGATTTAATTGCAAGCTCTCAAGTTAGGGAACTCAAATAATATCTTTTCCATTACAACCTCAATCAAATACATGAATCTATTGAAGAGGAACAAGACCACAGCAGTTCAGATTAGTGGAAGGGCTCAATTTGCAATACTCTAAAACCAAGATTTTCAACAATGTATTCTTATATGCAGATTGAGGAAATTCATATGCATCTCTAAGTAAACTGTATTGAGTAATTCTTCAACATTAAAAGCAGTAAAATATATCAATATCTTAAAGAAATTTCTACTAGAGAATATAGGAAATCAAAATAAATTTTTGAATTTTCTGAAAAGACAAACAGTACTGAAGATTTTCTGGTTGGAAGACACGAAATCTGGAAACTGATTTTTTGCTCACTTGAATGGGCTAAATAAGAGACACTGAAATTTAGTGATACTCCAACGATGAATAAACTTCTATTGACTTTATATTATGCATCTTCTCGCAACTTGTTTTGCTTCTGGAAACGTTTAGGGGATGTGGATTAAGATTGATTCTGGTAAATCACTAAGTCGGCATCTTCCCATCATGATTATTTTGTGGAATTCCTTGATGTAAAACCATCTATTGAAGTTTTGTAAGGCTGACAGCTCCTTTAAGTTTATGATGATATAACCTAGATTTGTTCTGTTAAGACAAATACGAAAATTAGGCATTATTATACCTAATGTTGGGTTTTCAGCCAAATGTTATTTACCTCTTTCACACATCAAAAATAGATTTCACACTAGACATAATAGTCATTTTCTTATTTTTCTTATTTGTAGAACTATAAAATAAACTAAATCATTGTATACTAAATGCTTCCTTATATGAAATATGTAAGAAATCTTACCATTATATAGTATCATCTATATCATATAAAATGTTTTTCAACAAGGTAGCACATTTTAGGACCGAAAATAAGCAGGTGTAAACTCGAACAAAGCAAATCTAGAAAGACCACGAGTAAGAAGACAACGAGAAATATACCAAAAGACACAAAGATTTAACGTGGTTCGGTCAATCGACCTACGTCCACAAAGAAGATGAGCAATCCACTATAAATATGAGAGTACAAAATAAAGAGAGAAACAACCTCAATCAATTCAATCGGAATACATGGGAGGTTCATACAAGTGATAACATATCAAGCTTGTGACCCACAAATTCTCCCTCTAACCAAAACTCTCAAAGCCCTTAAGACTACATTGTAAATGTTGATTATGTTAGAAGGAACATTCCTCTATTTATAGAGTCCTAAACCTTTTTCCTACCAGAAAAAGGATTAGTCAATTCAAAACCTTTTCCTAAAAGGAAAACCTATTTATGGTAAGAAATTTAGGGCAAATAAAACCTAACAGCACAGTGCGTAAAATATAATTTTATTACTACCTTAAATATTAATTTTAATATTCATAACCTTTGAAATAACAAAATAAACTATTTCTTAAATTTTATTCTTATTTTATAATAATAAAGTTTTGCCTATACATATATAAATTATAAATATAAACTCCTAATATTTTAATATAACTCTCATTAGAACTTTGAAAAAGCCACATAGATTTTATGACCACAAAAGGTCAAAAATATCTAAATAGACCCATAATATATCAGCCTAAACAAAATAACTTTAGGAATACAATTTGAACCTTTCAAAAGTTACCTTGTAAAAAGTTATGGAGTTAATGGAAGAAGTTGTCGCAACAAAAAATCAATGGAGTAAACAACATGATTTAAATGTTATGACAAGGTCTACTAGAATAAAGATAGATAACAAGCACATACTTTATTTTATTCCATAATGTGCATCTTGTTAATCAAAGACGAAAATATTTAATTTCATTGACTAAAAGAATCCAATGTCCATTTGTTAGAGAATAATATTACCCCACATAAAGAAGACGAATCAAATGTTCATGGGGGTGACTTTTTCAGAACTATGTGGGGTTTTCAATTCTGGTTTTTTTTTTTTGGAAATTAGCATGTTCTATCATTACTATTTTATTTTTCCTACTCAATTATAAATCAAGTCGAGAGATAATGGAGTTTAATTTTAAATAATAAAAAATCAATCACGAGAGCGGCTACCATAAACCCTAGTAGGAAAGACAAACCCAAGATAACATACCCTAAATAAAATTAGAAATAACTGAAGTAGAAGGAATAATTACATAAGAAAATGAACTTAGCATAGATATATACAAACAATTTAAAAATAAAACAGGGCACCAAAATAGACTGAGAAGATGAATGTACACAAGCACCATGATGTAAAACTAGTTTTACAAGTATAAAAGCACGTAAATTACGATCATAAGAGTATACAAAATATAATTTTCCAACGAATAAAAAATATAGACAAAAAATACAAAAGTAAAAGAAGCAATCATCTATATGCCATATAGCTAACTACAAAAAAGAAGAAAAAGAACAATGTGGCTTGAATGAGAGAAGATCAACAAGGATGACTTGAACTAGGCATTGCGTTACAAAAAGATGTAGAAGTGTAGTGTAAGTACCAAAATACGAGGTACAAAGTAGGAATCATCGATGATCGAGATGAGTAGACATTATATAATATAAGAAGCATGATTAACATAACATAACTTAACTAGAGCATACAAATCAATTATATAAGATATGCATGAAGAATAAACTAAACATGTTGAATATGAACTAACTTAGTGTAATGGCCAAATTCATTACATACTGAAACGGAGTACTGAACTGTAAGTTGTAACTTAGTCAATACACTAGAATCTTAGTGTTGGAGCTACTAATAACTGACATAAAACCACATGAGGTAAATTTTGAGTCTGATGTATACACCCTATCGTGATGACCCAATATACCTTTTCAAGGATATTAAGGCATGAATGACGTGATCATTAAGTATGAGGAGACTTACCTTTGGGGGAACGTAGTTCTAGGAGTATGAGGTGACTGACCCTAGTCAAAATCAGTATTTGACCTATTCCCAATAGAGCGTATGCAATAAAACATAACTCAAAATAAAATTTACATCTCTATATTCTGAGATACTAACTAAAAATGCAACATAAAGGTATTGAAAATGAAACATTATTAACTGGAGCATGTATATTTGTAACACCCCGAATATTTTTTATCTAGGAATCGAACCATCCTTCTTTTTGAGTGGGATTTCACTAATTTCACGACCCAAAACCGAGCCGCGACTAGCACCCACACTTACCCTCCTATGTGAGCGAACCAACCAATCTAAACCTTAACATTTCAATGTATATCAACAGAAAGTAATGCGGAAGACTTAAACTCACTAACAAAAACCAATTCATTAACTTCTAAAATTCAACATCTATTATTCCGAAAATCTGGAAGTCATCATCACAAGAACATCTATCCTCAAATTTCTAAACTAAAATGTCTAAGAAGCTAAAACAAATGAAAGCTAGTCCATGCCGAAAGTTCAAGGCATCAAGACTTGAAAAAGAGATACAGTCCAAGCTAGAAGCATTAGCTCACCCTGAATTTCCGATGTAGTGAAGACTGGCTAGAATTACTGTTGAGTCGAAGACGACGGCACGTTTGCTGCATTTCACAAATACAAAGAAGAAAACATAAAAGTAGGGGTCAATACAAAACACGGGTACTGAGTAGATATCATCGGCCAACTCAAAATACAAAACAATATATACCAAGTAATATCATAAAATCAACTATGATACTCAACATGTTGCATAACAAGTACTTTCATCATTAATAAATACCGCCAAGTTCGCACATGAGGACTCAAGCCTCAATACCATACTCATTTGGGAATTAGGTTCATTAGATTGAGTATATTAGCATCTTTCAAGATTCATTATATTTATTTCTCTTGTGTCGGTACGTGACACTCCGCTCCCTCATATTCTTTATTCCTCTTGTGTCGGTACGTGACACTCTGATCCCCTACTACTATGTGTCGGAACGTGACACTCCGATCCCCTAAATCTACGTTTCGGTTCGTGACACCCGATCCCCTAAATCTACGTGTCGGTTCGTGACACCCACTCCCCCTAAATCTACGTGTCGGTTCGTGACACCCGATCCCCTAAATCTACGTGTCGGTTCGTGACACCCGATCCCCTAAATCTACGTGTCGGTTCGTGACACCCGATCCCCTAATACTACGTGTCGGTTCGTGACACCCGGTCCCTTAATTCTATGTGTCGGAACGTGACACTCCGATCCACTAATCTCATTCTATCAATTCATCAAGTCTTCTCTTATACCAAGGCATCATCATTCTCATTACTTTAATTCATCAAGTCTTTTCTTATACTAAGGCATCATCAATCTCATTACTTTAGTTCATCAAGCCTTCTTTATTACCAAGGCATCATCATTAACAAAGAGATTAGGGTTTTGCAAGATTTTGGGATTCAATAACTTCATTATGCTTAAATAATGACAATTATATAATCACATTCATGCAAGCATACAATTAAGCACATAGCAGGGTTACAATACTATCAATACATATCATTGCTATTAAGAGTTTACTACGAATAGCATGGAATAACCATAACCTACCTCCACCGAAGATTAGTGATCAAGCAAGAATTTTCCCAAAGCCTTGTGTTTTCCTCTTCATTTCTCCTCTCTCGTTCGATCCTCTCTCTCTCTCTTGTTCTTTCTATTTTCTTCTTATTCCAAAACCCTCTTTCTTTTACCCTAATTAGCATATAATTAAGAATAAAAGATGGCAATAATGACCCACTAATTAACTTATGGTCACCTCTTTTAACCCCCAAGTAATTAGACTTATTAACATTAACCCACTAACTGTATAATTAAAGCAGGAATAGTCTAAAACGTCCCTTAAAACACTTAACGAAATCCGACCCAGACTGGGATTACGCAACCTGTGACGGCCCATCGTGCCTGCGACGGTCCATCCTGCAGGTCGTCGCAAAGTTTAGAGACTCAATTTCCACCAAAGAGTCTGTGACGGTCCGTCACGCCTGTGACGGTCCATCCTGCCATGTCTTCACGAAGTTCAGAGAGTCGATTTCAGTACCCAATTTCAGAATTTCTATGTGTTCTGAAACGAGACCCTACGACGGTCCGTCGTGCCCATGACGGTCCGTCGTGGGGTCCGTCGTCTCTGCCAATTTTCCAGAATTAAAATCTGCTGCTCAAAATGACTAAACAGGTCGTTACAATAGATACCAATTTACCCATCGTTCGTCCTCGAACGATCTCAAGAAGAAAAACAAGGGAGAGATCGAGTACCTGAATCTTTAAACAGATGTGGGTATCTTTCTTGCATATCGGTCTCCTTCTCCCAAGTGGCTTCTTCAACCGGCCGATTCTTCCATTGCACCTTGATGGATGCAATCTCCCTTGACCTCAACTTGCGAACTTCTCTATCTAGAATAGCAACAGGCTCCTCCTAATAAGACAAATTCTCATCAAGAAAAACTGAATCCCAATGGATAATGTAGTTTCCATCCCCATGATATCTTTTCAACATAGACACATGAAATACCGGATGCACTCCGGACAGCCCTGGAGGCAAGGCTAACACATAAGCCACCTCCCCTACTCGCTTAAGTACTTCAAAGGGGCCAATCTACCTCGGGCTTAGTTTACCTCTTTTACCAAACCGCATCACACCTTTCATGGGCGAAACCTTCAACAAGACTTGTTCACCCTCCATGAACTCTAAGTCTCTAACCTTTCGATCTGCATATTCCTTTTGTCTACTTTGCGCCGCTAAAAGCTTTTCTTGGATGCATTTCACTTTATCTAACGATTCCCTCAGAAGGTCAGTACCCAAGGTCTAACCTCAAATGTATCAAACCACCCAATGGGAGACCTACATCTCCTACCATACAATGCTTCAAATGGGGCCATGTCAATACTTGAGTGATAACTGTTATTGTATGAAAACTCCGCTAAGGGTAAGAAGTTATCCCAATGACCACCAAAATCTATCACACATGCACGAAGCATGTCCTCCAACACTTGAATCGTTCGCTCAGACTGACCATCGGTCTGAGGATGGAACGCAGTACTAAGGTCCAACCTAGTACCCAATTCCGCATGCAATGTTTTCCAAAACATAGAAGCAAACTGCGTACCTCTATCTGATATGATGGAGAGTGGAACCCCATGCAACCGAACAACTTCTGAGATGTAAAGTTTGGCTAACTTCTCTGCATTGTAAGTTACCTTGACCGGAATGAAGTGAGCAGACTTAGTTAACCTATCAACAATCACCCAAATGGAGTCATACTTACCCAATATCTTGGGAAGACCAACAACGAAGTCCATTGCAATTCTCTCCCATTTCCATTCAGGAATGGGCATTCTCTGAAGTGTTCCTCCGGGCCTCTGGTGTTCATACTTTACATGTTGACAGTTTGGACATTTGGCAATAAAATCAACAATATCACGCTTCATTCTACTCCACCAAAAGTGTTGTTTTAGGTCACGGTACATCTTGGTTGCACTAGGATGTATAGAATACCTTGAACTATGAGCCTCTGTCAGAATAGTGGTGATCAAATCATCGATGTGGGGTACACATACCCTTCCCTTAATCCTCAAAACACCTTCCTCATCGACTTTTGCTTCTTTAGCCTCTCCTTGCAACACTTTATCTCGGATCCGGATCAATTTCTCATCATTAAACTAGTTTCCCTTGATCTTGTCAATGAAGGAAGATCTTGCCTCTACACAAGCTAAAAATCCTCCCTTCTCATTTACTTCTAATCTCATAAGGTCATTAGCAAGAATCTGAACTTCTCTAGCCAATGGGCGTCTAGAAGCTTGCAAGTGAGCTAGACTTCCCATGCTTCCTGCCTTTCTACTTAAAGCATCCGCCACAACATTCGCTTTCCCCGGATGATACAAAATAGTGATGTCGTAGTCCTTCAGTAGTTCCATCCATCTCCTTTGTCTCAAGTTCAAATCCTTCTGAGTAAAAACATATTGTAGGCTGCGATGATCCGTGTAGACTTCACACTTAACCCCATATAGATAGTGTCTCCATTGCTTTAATGCAAACACCACCGCGGCCAATTCCTAATCATGGGTCGGATAGATACGTTCATGCACCTTTAATTGTCTTGAAGAATAAGCAATCACATTCTTCTCTTGCATTAGCACCGCACCCAACCCAGAATAAGATGCATCACAATAAACAATGAAGTTCTTACCTTCCACGGGCAAGGTGAGAATTGGTGCAGTAGTCAACAAAGTCTTGAGCTTCTGAAAGCTTTCATCACATTCGTCCGACCATAAAAATGGAACATTCTGCTTAGTCAAGTTCGTCAATTGGGAAGCAATGGAAGAGAATCCCTTGACAAATCGACGATAATAGCTAGCTAAACCAACAAAGCTCCTTTTTTCTGACACATTAGTAGGTCTTACCCAATTCTTCACTGTCTCAATCTTAGAAGGATCCACCATCACTCCATCCTTAGAAACTACATGCCCCAAGAAGGACACTGCATCTATCCAAAACTCACACTTAGAGAACTTGGCATAAAGCTTTTTTTCCCTTAACATTTCCAATACAATTTTCAAATGCTCCTCATATTCCTTCTTACTTTTAGAGTATATCAGTATATCATCAATAAATACGATCACAAAGAGATCCAGATATGGCTTAAAAATCCCGTTCATCAAGCTCATGAACGCAGCAGGGGCATTCGTAAGACCAAAATACATCACTACAAATTCGTAATGCCCATACCTGGTTCTAAAAGCAGTCTTTGGCACATCCATTGCCCGTATTTTCAATTGATGATAACCGGATCTCAAGTCAATCTTAGAGAAGACACAAGCACCTTGTAAGTGATCGAACAAGTCATCAATGCGAGGAAGAGGATACTTGTTCTTAATAGTTACCTTGTTCAACTGCCGGTAGTCTATGCACATCCGAAAACTCCCATCCTTCTTCTTCAGAAACAAAACCGGAGCACCCCAAGGAGATGCACTTGGTCTAATGTAGCCTTTGCTCAACAACTCTTGAAGTTGGGCCTTTAACTCTCTTAACTCCGCGGGAGACATTCTATAAGGGGGTATAGAAATGGGGCGAGCGAGTGCCCGGTTCAAGATCGATGCAGAAGTCAATATCCCTATCCGGTGGCATACCAGGAAGATCTGCAGGGAACACATCTAAAAACTCACGGACTACCGAAACGACTCAATCGAAGGTACTGGTGGGTAGTGTCATCCTTGAGATGTGCCAAGAAAGCTAAAACCCTTTACTAACCATTTTCTTAGCACGAAGAAAGGAGATGATACGCACCGGATTGGAAGTGTAGTCACCCTCCCACACTAACGGATCTGTCCCAGGCTTGGCTAACGTCACAGTCTTAGCATTACAATCCAAGATCGCAAAATTCGGAGAAAGCCAAGTAATACCCATAATTACATCAAAGTCAACAATTTCTAAGATAACCAAATCCACATAAGTGTTACTCCCCACAAAAGTCACCAAACAAGACCTATACACTTTTTCAACTATCACAGATTCACCCACCGGAGTAGAAACACGAATAGGCATGTCAAGTAATTCGCAATGTAAATTAAGACCATTAGCAAATGAGGAAGATACATAAGAAAATGTGGATCCGGGATCAAACAATACAGAAGCCATGCAATCACAGACCGAAAGATTACCTGTGATGACAGCATCAGATGTCTCCGCTTCAGATCTCCCAAGGAAAGCGTAACAATGGGCCCCATTACTTGTCTGTCCATTGCCTTTACCATGTTGCGTTGTAGTGGCTCCAGTTTGCCCATCACCTCTGCCGTTTTGGTGACCACCATTACCTCGACCACCACGTCCTCCAAAAATCGTAAGCATCCTCAGATTCAGCACCCTTGAAGACTGGAGGTTTCATTTTCAAGAACTTACTGAAAAGTTCATGCTGATCATTTGTCATTATAGGCCCAGTAGTCAGACGTGGAAACGTGCCTATGTCCAATGAGGCATCCATACGAGGAGCCATAGTGGCTGCATGTTGTACCTCTGAATCCGGAGGTGTTGGTGCAGAAAACACTGGAGGTGCCTGACCCTGATCAAATAACCCGCTAAGATAAGCAAGAACCTGATTGATCATCTCTGGGGTAGGTTGGGGTGGCAATTCCTCATTTTGCACTTGTTCATTCTCTTCTTCCTCACCCTCTCTTACTACTTCCTCAGTCGGTGGAGGAGTCACCGCCCTAGCATCAGATGGGCTAGGTACTCGTCCTCTCCCTCTAGAGGACGTCCACCCACGACCTCTTGCCACTGATCTTCCTCGAGCCACAGCCCCAATGGCTGGCTCAGACGTTTCTTGTCTTGCCGGTGTTGGTGTTGGCGCGGTCGTTGCTCTAGTTCTAACCATCTGCGAAATAGAGTGAAGATGGTTAGATATCAATTTGTATCACCTAGATACCAATTGGATTCAAGTAGTAGCACGAAAGAAAGAAAGAAAGAATGGAATTTTCCTGAAGTCTTATAGTCTCTCAAAGAAAAGTAAAGGCGTCCCCCTACCGTTCCTTAAGACTCTACTAGAATCGTTCTTGTGTGATGAGACCAATGAACCTAATGCTCAGATACCAAGTTTGTCACGACCCAAAACCGGGCCGCGACAGGCACCCACATTTACCCTCCTATGTGAGCGAACCAACCAATCTAAACCTTAACATTTCAATGTATATCAACAGAATGTAATGCGGAAGACTTAAACTCACAAATAAAAACCAATTCATTAATTTCTAAAATTCAACATCTATTATTCCCCAAAATCTGGAAGTCATCATCACAAGAACATCTATCCTCAAATTTCTAAACTAAAAATGTCTAAGAAGCTAAAACAAATGAAATCTAGTCCATGCCGAAAGTTCAAGGCATCAAGACTTGAAGAAGAAGATCCAGTCCAAGCTAGAAGCATTAGCTCACCCTGAATTTCCAATGTAGTGAAGACTGGCTAGAATTACTGTTGAGTCGAAGACGACGGCACGTTTGCTGAATTCCACAAATACAAAGAAGAAAACATAAAAATATGGGTCAGTACAAAACACGGGTACTGAGTAGATATCATCGGCCAACTCAAAATACAAAACAAAATATACCAAGTAATATCATAAAATCAACTATGATACTCAACATGTAGCACAACAAGTACTTTCATCATTAATAAATACCGCCAAGTTCGCACACATGAGGACTTAAGCCTCAATACCATACTCATTTGGGAATTAGGTTCATTAGATTGAGTATATTAGCATCTTTCAAGATTCATTATCTTTATTTCTCTTCTGTCGGTACGTGACACCGCTACCTATCATATTCTTTATTCCTCTTGTGTCGGTACGTGACACTCCGATCCCCTACTACTATGTGTCGGAACGTGACACTCCGATCCCCTAAATCTACGTGTCGGTTCGTGACATCCGATCCCCTAAATCTACTTGTCGGTTCGTGACACCCGATCTCCCTAAATCTACGTGTCGGTTCGTGACACCCGATCCCCTAAAACTACGTGTCGGTTCGTGACACCCGATCCCCTAAATCTACGTGTCGGTTCGTGACACCCGATCCCCTAATACTACGTGTCGGTTCGTTACACCCGATCCCTTAATTCTATGTGTCGGAACGTGACACTCTGATCCACTAATCTCATTCTATCAATTCATCAAGCCTTCTCTTATACCAAGGCATCATCATTCTCATTACTTTAATTCATCAAGCCTTTTCTTATACTAAGGCATCATCAATCTCATTACTTTAGTTCATCAAGCCTTCTTTATTACCAAGGTATCATCATTAACAAAGAGATAAGGGTTTTGCAAGATTTTGGGATTCAATAACTTCATCATGCTTAAATGATCACAATTATATAATCACATTCATGCAAGAATACAATTAAGCACATAGCAGGGTTTACAATACTATCAATACATATCATTCGCTATTAAGAGTTTACTACGAATAGCATGGAATAACCATAACCTACCTCCACCGAAGATTACTGATCAAGCAAGAATTTTCCCAAAGCCTTGTGTTTTCCTCTTCGTTTCTCCTCTCTCTCTCTCTTTGTTCTTTCTATTTTCTTTCTAATTCCAAAACCCTCTTTCTTTTACCCTAATTAGCATATAATTAAGAATAAAAGATGGCAATAATGACCCACTAATTAACTTAAGGTCACCTTTTTTAACCCCCAAGTAATTAGACTTATTAACATTAACCCACTAACTGTATAATTAAAGCAGGAATAGTCCAAAACGTCCCTTAAAACACTTAAAGAAATCCGACCCAGACTGGGATTACGCAACCTGTGACGGCCCGTCGTGCCTGCGACGGTCCGTCCTGCAGGTCATCGCAAAGTTCAGAGACTCAATTTCCACCAAAGAGTCTGTGACGGTCCGTCACGCCTGTGACGGTCCGTCCTGCCATGTCGTCACGAAGTTTAGAGAGTCGATTTCAGTACCCAATTTCAAAATTTCTAAGTGTTCTGAAACGAGACCCTACAACGGTCCATCGTGCCCATGACGGTCTGTCATGGGGTCCGTCGTCTCAGCCATTTCTCCAGAATTAAAATCTGCTGCTCAAAACGACTAAACAGGTCGTTACAACTAATGAAATTAAATTTTCCCCAAGTGTTAAGGTTACTTTATGTTGTTCCTTTAGTTCCAAGAAGAACTATATCAAGTTCATTCTAGTCATTCCTAGGTTTCAAGTATCATAATATCGAGTTGGACTAGGGTCAGTCACCCATATAATCCTATAGCTATGATCCACGTAGGTTGTAAGTGCCCTCTGTGGTCATAGGTTTAGTGATCACACTAGCATGCATTTATACCTTTGGCCAGGTATATTGCGTCCTCTTGATGGGGCATATACATCAGAATCCACGTTTGAAAGATGTATGTTAGTATTTGACCTATTCCCAATAGAACATATGCTATAAAACATAAGTCAAAACAAACTTTACATCTCGATATTCTGAGCTGTTAACTAAAAATGCAACATTAATGTAGTGAAAGTGAAACATTATTAACTTAAGCATTTTTTTTGTAACACCCCAAAATTTTTTGAGCTAAGATCGAAGCATCCTTCATTTTGAGTGTGATTTCACCAATGAAATTAAAGTTTCCCCAGGTGTTAATGTTACTTAATGTTGCATCTTCAGTTCCAAGAAGAACTATAGAGAATTCATTCAAGTCATTCCTAGGTTCCAAGTAGCATAATACCTAGTTGGACTAGTCATGATCACCCATATAGTCCTAGAACTATGATCCTCGTACGTCGTAAGTCCACTCTGTGGGCATAGGTTTAGTGATCACGCTAGCATGCCTTTGTACCTTTGGCCAGGTATATTAGGTCCTTGCAATTGGGAATATACATTAAAATCCACATTTGATACATGTACGTCAATTATTAGTATATCCCACAATTTACTCACACTCTATTACATTGACCAAGTTTCATTATTTAGTCTCAGCATGTTATAACTTTGTAGTTGCGTTCAATTTAGTTATGTTGAGTTTTTCACTATCCTTATCATGTTTAGATTATATTATTGATTTATTACTTTGTTCAGTTATATGATATTTCAGTTTTACTCTTTACCTCATGCTCAATACCTTTCAAGAACGGACACATACTCTGCACTACATCTTCTTGTGATATAAGTTCAGCTCCCCGGCAGTGAGATCACACACAGATCAATTCAACTTCTTCAGTTTAGCAGTATCAGTGGTGAGTCCTCATTTTTCGAGGACTAATGACATGACTACTTTTTTAAATATCTTTTAGTATTTAGTTTCAGTTTTTCTAGATTTAGTTAGGGCATGTCCCAACACTTCTAGTTAATACAGAGGCTTATTCCAGACATAATTAGATTCATCTTAGTATTTGAGTTTGATGTCATTTTTTATTAAAATTCTTTGATTCATATATTAAGGTTAGTATATGAGTTTTCCCCATCATTTAAGATTTAATTCATGTTTTAAGCTTCTACATAAGTTTAATGTCTCTAGTATGCTCATGATTATGCTAGTAGGGATAGTTTGGGGTCACTTCTGGTCAAGGTCCCATGTCCCACGTCTAAAGGGTAGCCTCGGGGGCATGACAATCTCTTCATCGCGGACTTGCTTCGAGACACTGATTTGTTGATTGTGTCTCGTGTTTAACAATCTGAAATCACACTTAAACATCATAAGATATTTCCTATCACAAATCAAAACCTTGAATTCATAAATCAAATTCAAGATATAATTGAGAGTCAAGTCTTGAGAGTTCTTTCGAACATTTTTGGGGAAGTCCCTTCGATTCTTTTTTAGGAGTCCTCTACAATTTCTAGTAACTTGTTTTAAGACTCGATAAAGTGAGTATGAGAGCGAGGAGAATGTATTCCTGAGTCTTCCTTATCATTACGATTTCCTTCATATCATTAGTCATAACTCTTCTATTCATTAATAAAATTAAAGAGAGAGTTAAGAGTGAGCTCAAGTAAGTCATTGATTTTAATTATTAATCCTTTGAGGATAACTATTTGTTCGAGATACGTTTTGAGGAGGTAAGTCTGTGGATAAGGAGAGTCGTATACACAAGTTCCATATCTTGATGTAGACCCTTGAGTTGAGTTATTCATGCCCATAAATTCGGCATGAACTCCCTAAGTTGGATATATTTGAGACGAGTGGTATCTTCAAGTTCTAAGTTTTGAGCATTGAGTTCATAATCCTTTTGACAATATATTCCTAATTATGGGTCTGTTACATGTTATCCATGAAGTTCTTGAGTTAAGTAGTTCATGCCCCTAACTCTGCATGAAACCTGTCAGTCGAGCTTTTTTGAGATGAGAAGTATCCTTAAGTTATGAGTTGAGTAGTTGATGCTCTTAACTCCGCATGAACCCTTTGAGTTGAGAATTCTTGGAAGGAGTAGTATTAATGAAGTTATGTAGTTCCAAGTATTGAGTTCTACCTATGGTCATTGTAATTTGGCATGAACCCTATTTTAAGAAGTCTTAAACAAATGCTTTAAACTTATTTTAAGACTTGAGTTATTAGTTGAGTAGAGAGTGAAATTGTATTTCTCAAGAGAGTGTATGGGTACTATGTATTCTCAACAAATAATTGTTTTCAAATTTAAATAGTAAAGCAAAACATTGATGTAGAACAGAGCCTTTGAGTTTGTTTTTCCGTAAAGAGTAAAATCTTTCATGTTTAAGCAAGAGAGGAAACACATAATTCCTAGAGATCCTTTAGGTTGGTTTTTGAGTAATTTTTTTAAATAACAAAAAGAGTTATGTATAAGACTTAATCAAGAATAGAATTATGAAATCATTAATTAACCTAGATTTATGAATGTATCATCAAAAGTTAATTGGGTCGATTAGATTTGGGATTTTAATGTGAAGTATTCTTAGAATTGTCTTATGACTAAGGCTTAGAACACAGGTGTCTTAAAATCTAGACTACTATGAGAATGATGAAGTAAAGTTTGAATGTAGGGCTTGAAGTCATAATGTTGATCACTAGGGCTAATAGAATGAGTCTATTATGTTGAATAGCTTGCATGTATATATATTATGAAAGGTAAATCACCTAAAATAATAATGCATGTTAGAATAAAAAAGCTTGAGCTAGATCCTATGCATTCCATTATGGATAGTTGAATTATGTAGTTTGGGATAGAAGTTCTCATGGTAGCTTGGGATAGAAATTCTCATGGTAGCTTGGGATGGAGTGTCTTATGATAGCTCTGTATTGAGAAAGGAAGCTCTCTAAGGTTTGCTTGATCTTGCATTGGTAGAATTCTTTTCATGGTAGCTTGCATTAGTAGTAGCCATTGTATCCTAGGATGGAGAATCGTCGATACTCTTCTAGGGTTAGATTTGAGTAGCATGACTAGAGTTCTGCATGGAACCTTTATTTGGTTAGGCAAAGACCACTTCATGGTAGATTAGGATGGACATGTTACACACTCCTAATAATAGCTTAGGGTTGAGGACTTATGCTCCCCTATGGATAGCTTGCATATGAATGAATGGTTGAACGATGTCTAGCTTTTTATTCTTATATCCTTTCTTTATTAGCTTGGATTGTATGTTATGATGTTTTTCATGGTAGTAGGTATACTATATCAGTATGCTAAGCTAATAGACTAGAACGAAATATAGGTTAGCATAGATTAGGTTAGACTAAAGAAGTACTTAGTATGAATTGTATTATGGGTGTCATACATATATTGCAGAAGTATGACTTAAACTACATATGGAATGACCTTTTATGTGATGTACCCCTACCATGGATAATTTCTATAGAAGCCTTCAATGATATGAATAAGTTAAGATGATTGTTCATTGTCAAAATGAAGTAGGTCTATTAGTGACACATAGAGTTAATGAAAACGAATAGGGTGACTTCAAGATATGCTTAGTGTGTGAGGTAGAATGGGATGAACCACATGCATTAAACAAGCGTGCCTTGAGGTTATCTAGGTGTATAGTGATCTTATTTCATTAATAACTTATGTCTTAATTATGAAGTGGATTATGATCAAGAATAATCAAAGAGAGGAACTTAGCTTTTATAGTAGTATGGGATGTTACCTCTACCTTCTACAGGTATACTAGGAGGTGCCTTGTGATGCATTTCAGTTGATAAGAAGGCCAAGTACTTGAAGTATGAAATTATGTATGTCTTAAGTTTAATTGCGATGTTAGAATTCTTATGTTTAAATTATGTTATGATGATTCCTTTGTCTCTTATGATTATATCTTATATTGACTGAACCTTTGAGATATCTTATTCTCTATATGTTAGATTTCACACTTAGTACTTTGTACTAATGCATATTGCCTACATTTCTAACCAAATGCAGGTGCTTTTGGGAGATTGAGTGCCTGGAGTCTAGGTTCCTAAGTTTGGAGAATATTGAAGATTGGTTAGTCCTTATATCACTCGAGGACAACATCCTTATGTTCCCTTTATGTCGTTTACTATGTTTTAGACTTTTGTGGGTTGAGTCCCAAGATATTTTTACTCATGTATTTCGTAGATGGTTTTGAGACACATGTTAGAAAGACTTTAACAGTTATGAAATAATTTTCGTACTATGCCTAAATAAATGTTTTAAATTCCCTCCATTTTTATATGATTTATGTAATGAAGCTAAGAGGTTTGTATAAGACTTCTAAGAGGTCAAGTACGCGGTGTGACACCTAAGCGGTATTCCCAAGTCGTTACAATAGGTCAGATATTTTGTCTTATAGAGAATAGAGTAATGTATTGGGTTATTTAATATGGGTCATCGA
This sequence comes from Solanum peruvianum, assembly GCA_027705065.1. Lineage (NCBI taxonomy): Eukaryota > Viridiplantae > Streptophyta > Magnoliopsida > Solanales > Solanaceae > Solanum > Solanum peruvianum. The sequence goes on along the minus strand of JAKWJD010001458.1, from coordinate 26,557 downwards.
AATGACTAACAGGATGTTCTATGAAATGATGTTATGAGATCTTAAGAAGATTAGTATCATTAACAAAGATGCAACATATCTATAAATATTTATCATTATAGAGAAAAACAAATTCTCTCTATGTGACATCGATTTTAAAGCACCGCACCCTAGATTACTTGTTACCTATTTCAATTTATGAAATATTAGCTTAATTGTTAATTTTGATGACGAATTATTTTTATTAAATTTTGTCAAATCGTCCACACACTTATTTTATTGTTGCAAATTAATGAATTTATATTCAAAATTTCTTGTTAGAATTCCTTTCCTTGTATCATTCTATGTTGATTTCGTCTCCGACTATTCTAAGTTTTGATTTTGAAAGATACGGATTGGTAATTACCTTTCCTATTTGAAATTTTATACTTGAATTTTGTATATTCTGCTGGGATTTAGACTTATCACCAAGAGGGATTGAAGTGGAGGCTTAAATAGAGTAGTCTCTCGCAGCAACCTTTATTCCCAAACAATGTGCCCCTATAGAATGTCTTAAATGACCTTGCTAGTGGGTCCACTTTAGTAAATGATGATTTGTACCTATTGTACCTGGAAAGTATAGACTCCTCTTCTTGAGAAATGAGGTTATTGTAGATTCCATAATATAGCTCTCATGGTCTTATTGTCGCTTAAAGATAAGATTCCACACATTGATGATTTCTTCAAGCTTTTGTTATATAAATTATTTCAAATGCAATGACTATATCTTATTATTTTCAAGTTTTACTTCATCAAGTTTAAATGTTCAAATGAATGTATGTCTACATGTTCTAAACCATTTATACAATCATGTTCATGTTTATGCATTCTATATCATACTTAGTAAATTTCATGTGTAAACTCATAATTGTGCCTAAGTAATCTCATTAATGTAGGATATGACGTTCCTACCTCGCACACTCATGACTAGACATCTAATTGGTGACATAAGTGATTTTTAACTCCTCATGTTCTGATAACCGAGACAATTAATAGATTTTGGTCTTCTCATTACAGACTTTGTATTTGATGTATGAGTTATATTACTATCACTTTTCTTATAAAGTATTAGTTGACTTTGAAACTTATGTTACATTTCCGCTTTTGTCAAAATATTTTGATGTATAAAATGTTATCCTTTGAACTCTTTATTTCTATTATCTTATATGATGTCTTCTAAGTGGCTTGTGTGGGGCCTCTCGGGGTATAATACTGTAGCACACCATAAATAGAAAAACTAGAAAGAAATTAAAATTGGATATAGTCATTTTTGGAAAAAAATTTAAAAATTGGAAAGTTTGTTGAGTATTATGTTGGATTTTCGATCAACTTAAAACAACCATAACTCCTACCTCAGGATAATTTGGGCGTGTTTCAAGATATTGTGTAAAAGTTTATGAAGAATCTTCTCAATGCCGCTGATTTTGGGCGATTTTAGAGTTCGTATAAGTAAGTTAGGCTCAATTAAAGTTGGAGTGTTCAATTAACAAAAGTATTATCAATATTTTAGAAGGAAATCGTATACTTTTCCATCACCTTGACTTAATTTAACTTTTGGCAATTAATTGGGGTCTAAGACGATCTTATTCAGTTTAAAATTTTGGAAAGTAGAGTTAGGATTTTTTTGTAGAAAGAACCCAATAGGATAATAAACGCGAAAAGAGCCAAGATCAACATTCTTAAGGATTTAGCTATGGAATTCTTCAAGAGGTGATCCATATGAGGTATGTGAGATCATACAACATTAGGTTTGTTCACTCACGTGCCAAATATGTTTATTTTTGTCCTAAAAAGATTGAGAATTTTATGTATTTGAGTTGCATTCTTGAATAAGTTTACTTCTTGAATGTGGGATGGGATTGAAGAGTTCTTGAGAGCTTTATATTGATTATAAGAGTTGCTTTTAGTTAGATTCTTGTGTTTATGTTTTGGGTACCTGAATCTAAAGATATATTGAGAAAAAGAATTACAATTGATCGAATTAAGGTCAAAAAATGTATTGAAAAGTTTGTCAGGTTTGCCTTTGATGGGGTTGGCGCGACGTGCCCTTATAGTGACAGAGGGGCTGGGGCGGCTGATGAGTCCATAAATTTGACTTATTTAAGGCTATATTTTTATATAAGTAGTGTCCTCAATTGCTCATTTTGTCTCAATTAGAATAGAATAATCTTGAGTGTCAGGTATTTTGAGTTTGAGGCAAAACATACATTACATAGCAAAAAGAAGAAAAAAGGATGAAAAGAACGATGAAATGAAGGAATGAGGATCACTGAGTGAATTGAAGACTCGTCTATAGGACTGAGGATCACCATCTATTCTAGAGTGTTGAGGTCTGAAGGAAAGGATCACATAGGCTGAAGAACGGAGCACTCGGCGCATCGCGGAGAAGTTCCGCAAAGTAGTGCCTTGTCTCCCAATGATCTAGAACACGGAGATACTTAGACTACGGTAAAATACGACAATGACGTTATTAAAGGGTGGATCTCCAATTTGTTTGGCAATAGTGAGTAATGCCACTGAGCATCACACCACAACACTAATCTTTGATACCTATAATACTTGATGAGCGCTTTAGCTTACATATCAAACTATTATTTTTAGTATACAGAACTATCATATTTTTCCAATTTTTATTTAATGTTTTTGAGGGTTTTTGGAGAGAACTTGAAGACCAAAAGGGTTTTAAATCTAAGGATTAGAACATGGGTCTTTTGATTTCTCCATTCTTTGCCTGTAACAAGACAGAAATATTTATACCCATTTTAATGCAAGATCATTTGGGTATAAATTTATATCTATTGATGTGTGGCTAACAACTCCAATTCTTGGGGTGTGACTTTGTGAATATGGGTTAAGATTGTTGTTGGGTCTTGCTAGCTAATAGATTAATGGTAGTTGGATTATGATTTCGTTTAGTAGTAATGGATAAATATAATTAATTTGTATTTAAAAATACAAGTTTATTTATACGTTTTCAAATTGATTGAGATAGAAGTCGTGAAACAAGGACTACTAAACTGATTGCCGGTGTGAGTGGATCGACATGAGGCTCAGCTGGAGAGCGTGAGCCATAGTCACATTCCCAAACACTCATCTCGAGAGAGTTAGTGTATTAAAAGGTAAGCTACACTTCATGCGTCAATCAATTGTCCGAGAGGAATGCATTTGACACGCGGTAGGTTTCTTGGGAGAGAGCTTACCTCTTAAAGATTAGCCTAGCCACAATTATTCTTTAATCTTCCATCCAGAGTGTGCACCCAACAATTTAGCTTAACCCTTATTCCTATCACATCCCAACAATTGCCCTCCCTTTATTTAGTTCTCTTATTATTTTCATTATTTTTACTACTAGTGAAAAAATCCCCCATTCATACTTGATGCTTGTGTTACCCAATCTTTGATCTATAGTGTTTTAATTCGTAAATATTTTAAGTTGCGACTAGTTAAAATAATTATACCTTTTTATAAACTCTAACTACCACCCATTAGGATACGACCCCAACCCTAGGTTGGGTTACTATATGATTACACGATTGTAGACACTCGTACTGGAATTTGTATCATTGATTACGCAAAACATCAAAACAGTGGTGCTCTAGGGGAGTGGTGTTATGAGAAAATTTGTAGTTAAGTTGAATTTTTGTTCTCGTTAGTTGTAGCTTTATTATCCTTATTTATAGTTTTGTTTGCTTGTTTGAATATCTAAAAAAGTTAATTAAAATAGATAGTCATTATGGGTACCACACGAATCATCCCCTTATGAGACTACGAAACCTTAGGAGAGCCTCCTCACATTCAAACAAGTGAGGGATGAGACAATCAGGGCATGTGGTTGAAGTTTCAAGAAATACTATAACTATGCCTATCTCATGGTATGATTAGCAGAGCGCTACTAGACAGCTTCTATAGGGGTCTTGGTCTGAGAATAAAAGTATGGAAGATCAACTCTGTGAGGGTGATACGCTACGCCAACCGTACAAAGTTCTAGAAAAAATCCTTGATGGTATGGTAGAAGTCAACAAGGAAGCTAGAAGAAGAAAGAGTTGAATGCACTAGTTACCCAGTTGGATGATCTAGCGAACTACGTTATGTAGTTGGAAATGCACACCATGGAAAAATAAAAACACTTCTCTCTCCAAGAATGTAAACAAAAAAAAAAGCATAGAGGCATACAAGACGATAAAGTCTTTTCGATCATTCAAAAAAAAAACTTGAATAACACGACAAAGGTTGAAGGATATGAAGGAAACATTGAAATGCTTACTAAAACATGCACTTCAAACTCCATGACCATTAGTTCCAAGATGGTTAGATCACTCATTTAATGACACGTCATTATACACCATTTGTCGAGAACTCACCCAACGACACCATGGACGATTGGGAGGATGAAGAATAATTGTTGACTTGCATCGTGCTACAACGTTAACTAAGGCGTTTTTTGGAGGCAATCCAAAACCCTTTATTATGTCTTATTTATATTAGTAAATAATGATATGTTGATTCTACATGCTCAAGTGTGAGGAAGTATTCGAAAAAGAATTTAGCGGCGAACAATCGGTCCAGTTGGCGTGTAGATAGCCCATTGGTTAAGACAATGGGATAAGAGTTTGTTATTGAAGGTTATAGTCTTCTAGATATAAGATTTAGAAGTAAAAAAAATTATTAAAGTAGAATAAACAAAACACATCTTAATCATTTTTAAACAAAGTTAAAAATCCCACCATGATAAAGAAAAAGTAAACATTTCAATGTAATGCAAAACTAAATTTGAAGAATGCGCGTCTATCATGAATTCATAACACAAAAAGTCATACATCTGAAAAAAGGAAATTATAAAATAGACTAAAATTGCCCAAAAAATGAATGCAAAATTTAAAAAGATTGGTCAAGTGAACAAGAAGTAATAGATAATTTTTTTTACAAGAACTTAAACAAATGACTAATACTATAATAAAATTAACGTAAACAAATTAGAAAAATATCTGCTTGAGTTAGCATTCTTATACATATATAAGAGAGTTACCATTTTTATGAAATTTATATTTCCTTTCGTAAAAAATGCTGCTTGCCGGAAAAAAAAATTCCTTTGAGATTCTATTTTTAAAAATAAACTTTAAATCTATCCAAAGCTAAAAAATATATTTTTCATCCTTATATAATCAATAGAAACCTCTTTCATTTTTTTGTTTGGCAGGAAAGACGAACTTGCATAGAATTATTACATGCTTGAAAATATATTTTACAAAATGGTAATATTGACTTATTTTTACATATTGGTCAAAAGAAAGAATTGATATTGATGGTATTCACTGGCAGAAGCGAGTAGTTAAAATATTACGTGTCTCAAATGTCCTGCCTCATTCTCATTTGCATGAAAATATACACTACTTTTAGAAATAAAGTTATGCAAGATGTTGTACGAATTGATATTTTCATTGAATCTAAAATTTAATCACCTCTTAATTTTATACACAATAAACCCTTTTTGGTTTTTAAGATTTTATCAACAGTCCACAATCACCATTATGCGTTAAATTGAGATCATCCAATAGACACATAAAAAAAAGGATTGGTACCTTGATGAGGTTCTAATATAAGAAACACATTTTCCAAAAACGCAACCTTCTCTGCAATTGATATTACAAAGTAATATTGAATCAGAAGAAAAATATATTTTTCATAATTCTTACTATTCATGGTGGACTCTTTACCATTGAGACAAAGCTAGATTCTTTTCATGGAGAATCTCTAATCAATGTCTCAATAGAACTTCAAGCATAGTTTATCATCATCAACCATATTTGGATCCATTGATAGTATTTCCTTATAACATTAGTACAATGGTGGATCCACGTCCCAGACGTATTTCAATGATAGTTCTTTCCTAAAAATTTGCAAAAAGAAGGTGCGATCAAAGACAACTCTTGTTTGTAAATTAAACATCAAAACCATTGCAATCATCATACAATATAAGTATAAATACCTAAAGTATAATGGGTTCACTATATGGTGGCAAGCACAAATACTTGATGTTTGTTAAATATAATTAACAATGACTTCTAGCTTCTTCATGTTTCAATCTGAAAATCTACGAGACCAATTGTTTATTGATATCTCCTTATTTCTTTCTGAAACCATCATAGAAGGTTTTTGCTAAAATATTCTTAACCTTTTATTTGATTTATCTACACTATAACTTTTTTTTGTAATTTTATTGTTTGTATCGATATGAATGAATATTTTTATTTGAAAAGTATACGTATAAAGTCACCCGAATAAGGGAAGGTGTGAAACTACATAACTTTTTTATCAATACAAAAATAAATGTGTTTTTACATCTTCTAGATTTCGAGGATATAGAATAAGAAGAAGCTATAATAGATCTCGTCACTAATATTATCAATAGGTTAATATTGTTCTTACTATTTGAATTTAATTGATCCACATCAACAAATTGTAATTGAAAAATCTTAGATTAATTCATTAAATCCTAATTATTTTTGCTTCTCTAGTAGGATAGTTGCATTGGATTTGATGTATAAAGTACGAACTGCAGTTGTGTTATAGAGGCACCTTTTTTTGAAAATTGCATAGAAAAGACAATTAAGTTAAAGAAATTAAATATGTGGTTCCATTTGTACAGAAGTGGTAAGGAAATAGTAGAAATTGATCCAAATATGGTCGATGAAGATAATGTAGGTCTAAGGTTCTTTTGTGATATTGAGTTGATGGCTACATTAAAGGGATCGATCTTTAACCCAAAGGAAAATAGAACATTGTGGACAATAAGAATCAAGAGACGTATATTTATTTTTTGATCATATATTAATTTTTAACATCAATTGTAGAGCATACATGCTTTTTACCAAAGGTTTAACTAGTATTACTACCTTGTCTAGGGGGTGACCTGTAACGACCTGTTTAGTCGTTTGAGCAGCAGATTGTAATTCTGGGAAAACTGGCGGGGACGACGGGTGTCACGACGGACCGTCGTGGTCACGACGGCCCGTCGAGGAGGTTTCGTTCCATGACACTTAGAATTCTTCAATTTGGATATTAAAATCGACTCACTGTAAATTGTGACGGACCTGCAGGACGTGCCGTCACATCCACGACGAACCGTCGTGAGTTTCCGTTGCAAAACACTTCAACTTTTGAGAATTTGGTACAAGAAACGAGTTTCTGACCGTCAGGACGGAGGTGCAGGACGGACCGTCACAGGTGTGACAGGCCGTCACAGTCCACCTGGAAATTGGGGAGGTTGCGACGACCCCTGTGACGGACCGTCGCAGGCACGACGGCCCGTCACAGGTTGCGCAATCCCAGGCAGTTTAGGATTTCCCCACACGTTTTAAGGGTCGTTTGGACTATTCTTTCCTTAATTATAAAGATTGAGGGTGTTAACATTAATAAGTCTAATTACTTGGGGGTTAAAAGAGGTAACCTTAAGTTAATTAGGGGGTTTTATTGTCCTCTTTCACACTTAATTATTTGTTAATTAGGGTAAAGGAAAGAGGGTTGAATAAACAAAACAAAAGAAAAGAGAGAGGGAGATTGATCGATTGAGAGAGAGTCGAACAAGGGAAAAGGATAACAAAGCTTGGGGGATTTCTTGTTGATTCCAATTCTTCGGTGGAGGTAGGTTATGGTTTATGTTACGATATTCGTAGTGAACTCTTAATAGTGAATGTTATGTGTTGATAGTATTGTAAACCCTGCTATGTGCTTAAATTGTATGCTTGCATGATTATGATTATGAAATTGTGATGAATTAACAAAGCATGATGAAGCTATTGAATCCCAAAATGAAAGAAAACCCTAATTCGCTTGATATATTATATAATAAGATTGATGATGCCTTAGTATGAAAGAAGGCTTGATAAATTATATAATGAGATGATGATGCCTTAGTGTGAAAGAAGGCTTGATGAATTAGGGATCGGGTGCCACGTTCCGGTACCAGGATAGAATGAATATGAGGATCGGAGAGTGTCACGTTCCGACACCAGGATAGAATATGGATCGGGTGCCACGTTCCGGTACCAGGATAGAATGAATATGAGGATCGGAGTGTCACGTTCCGACACCAGGATAGAATATGAGGATCGGAGTGTCACGTTCCGACACCAGGATAGTATATGGATCGGGTGCCACGTTTCGGTACCAGGATAGTATATGAGGATCGGAGTGCCACGTTCCGGCACCAGGATAGAATTAGAGGAGCGGAGTGTCACGTACCGACACAAGAGGAAGAAAGATAATGAATCTTGAAAGATAATGAACATACTCAATCTAAATGAACGTAATTCCCAAAGGAGTATGGTATTGAGGCTTGAGTCCTCATGTGTGAACTCGGTTGTATTTATTGGTGAATTAATATTGTTATTGCTACATGTTGAGTATTGTAGTTGATTTACATTGTTATTGATATATACTGTTCCCTATTTTGAGTTGGCCGATGATATCTACTCAGTACTTGTGGTTGTACTGACCCCCTACTTTTATGTTTTCTTCTTTATTTGTGTAATGCAACAAGCGTTCCGTCAACTTCAACTCAACAGTAGATCTAGCCAGTCTTCACTACCTTCGGAAATTCAGGGTGAGCTAATGCGTCTAGCTTGGACTGGGTCTTCTTCTTCAAGTCTTGATGCCTTGAACTTCCGGCATGGACTAGCTAGTATTTGTTTTAGCTTCTTAGACAGTTTTTAGTTTAGCAATTTGAGATAGATGTTCTGTGATGATGACTTCCAGATTTTGGGGGATATTAATAATAGTTTTGAAATGTTTTATAATGAGTTTAGTCTTCCGCATTAATTTCTGTTGGTATATCTCGAAACGTTAAAAGTTAGTTGGTTGGTTCGCTCACATAGGAGGGTAGATGTGGGTGCCAGTCGCGTCCCTGATTTGGGTCGTGACAAACTTGGTATCAGAGCATTAGGTTCATTGGTCTCATCACACAAGAACGAGTCTAGTAGAGTCTTAAGGAACGGTAGGGGGACGCCTTTACTTTTCCTTGAGAGGCTATAAGACTTTAGGAAAATTTCACTCTTTCATTCTTTCTTTCGTGCTACTACTTGAGTCCAATTGGTATCTAGGCGATACGAATTGGTATCTGACCATCTCCACTCTATTTTGCAGATGGTTAGAACTAGAGCAACGACCGCGCCAACAACAGCACCTGCCAGACAAGAAACGACTGAGCCAGCCACTGGGGCTGTGGCTCGTGGGAGAACAGCGGCAAGAGGCCGTGGTAGAGGTCGTGGGAAGACGTCCTCTAGGGGAAGAGGACGAGAACCTAGTCCATCTGAGGCTAGGGCAGTGACTCCTCCACCGACTGAGGAGGTAGTAAGAGAGGGTGAGGAAGGGGAAACTGAACAAGAGCAGAATGAGGAAATGCGACCCCAACCCCCCAGAGATGATCAACGAGGTACTGCTTATCTTAGCGGGTTATCCGATCAGGGTCAGGCACCTCCAGTGGTTTCGCACCAACACCTCCGGTTTCAGAGATACGACATGCGGCTACTATGGCTCCCCGCATGGATGCATCATTGGGAATAGGCACATTTCCACGTCTGACTACTGGGCCTATTATGACAAATGATCAGCATGAACTTTTCAGTAAGTTCTTGAAATTGAAACCTCCAGTCTTTAAGGGCGCAGAATCAGAGGATGCCTACGATTTTCTAGTTGATTGTCATGAGCTACTACACAAGATGGGTATAGTAGAACGGTTTGGCGTTGAGTTCGTAAGCTATCAGTTTCAAGGGAACGCCAAAATGTGGTGGCGGTCACATGTTGAGTGTCAACCAACAGAGGCACACCTATGACTTGGGAATCATTCTCTACCTTGTTTATGGAGAAGTATATCCCAAGGACTTTGAGAGATAGAAAAAGGATGAGTTCTTGAGTCTCGAGCAAGGAAGGATGACACTTAACGCATATGAGGCTAATTTCGCGCACTGTCCAGATATGCCACCCAACTTTGTTTCAGTCCACAAGAACGGATTCGCCGTTTTGTGAAGGGTTTGAGGTCAGAGTTGCGGATTTCAGCCTTACAGGTAGCGGCAACGGCAAGATCCTTCCAAGAGTGGTAGACTTTGTGATAGAGGTGGAAGGAGTGAAACCAGATAACTTCACCACGACATCGACATCAAAAAGGTTTCGAAGGGGAGGTGAGTTTAATGGTTCTTACTCTAGAGTACAGAGCTCCGGAGGTCACTCAGTTCGACCAATCCAGTCTTCACTACAGACTGTAGTTGGGGGTCCACCGCAGAACGGTCAACACTTCTCTGAAAGGCCGATGCGTGAACCCCGAGAATGTTATGGATGTGGGAAGATTGGACCATTAAGAGGTATTGTCCAAACCAGAGTTACAGAGCCCCACTAGCTAGAGGTAGGGGTGGTCATGGTAGAGGCCGTTTTTTCTGGAGGACGTGGTGGTCGAGGTAATGGTGGTCACCAAAACGGCAGAGGTGATGGGCAAATGGAGCAACTACTACACAACATGGTAGGGGCAACGGACAGACGAATGATAGGGCCCATTGTTATGCTTTCCCTGGGAGATCTGAAGCGGAGGCATCTGATGCTGTTATCACAGGTAATCTCTTGGTTTGTGATTGCATGGCATCTGTATTATTTGACCCTGGCTCCATTTTCATATGTATCTTCCTCATTTGCTAATGGTCTAAATTTACATTGTGAATTACTTGACATGCCTATTCGCGTTTCTACTACTCCGGTGGGTGAGTCTGTGATAGTCGAAAAAGTGTATAGGTCTTGTTTGGTGAATTTTGTGGGGAGAAACACTTATGTAGATTTGGTTATTTTAGAAATGGGTGACTTTGATGTAATTCTGGGTATGACTTGGCTTTCTCCGAATTTTGCGATTTGGATTGCAATGCTAAAACTGTGACGTTAGCCAAGCCTGGGGCAGATCCGTTAGTGTGGGAGGGCGACTACATTTCCATCCGGTGCGCATCATATCCTTTCTTCGTGCTAAAAAATGGTTAGTTAAGGGTGTTTAGCTTTCTTGGCACATCTCAAGGATGACACTACCCAAGTACCCTGATTGAGTCGGTTTCGGTAGTCTGTGAGTTTTTGGATGTGTTCCCTGCAGATCTTCCTGGTATGCCACCAGATAGGGATATTGACTTTTGTATCGTTCTTCGCTCTTTCCGGGGTACTCGCCCCATTTCTATACCCCCTATAGAATGGCTCCCGCCGAGAGTTAAGAGAGTTAAAGGCACAACTTCAAGAGTTGTTGAGCAAAGGCTTCATTAGACCAAGTGCATCTCCTTGGGGTGCTCCGGTCTTGTTTGTAAAGAAGAAGGAGGGAGCTTTCAAATGTGCTAGATTACCGACAGTTGAACAAAGTACTATTAAGAACAAGTACCCCATTCCTCGCATTGATGACTTTTTCGATCAGTTACAAGGTGCTTGTGTCTTCTCAAAAATAGACTTGAGGTCCGGTTATCACCAATTGAAAATACGCGCAACGGATGTGCCAAAGACTGCTTTTCGAACTAGGTATGGGCATTATGAATTTGTGGTAATGTCTTTGGTCTTACGAATGCCCCCTGCTGCTTCATGAGCTTGATGAATGGGATTTTTAAGCCATTTTGGACCTCTTTGTGATCGTATTTATAGATGATATATTGGTATACTCTAAAAGTAAGAAGGAACATGAGGAGCATTTGAGAATGGTGTTAGAGTTGTTGAGGAAGAAAAAGCTTTATGCGAAATTTCCAAGTGTGAGTTTTGGCTAGATTCAGTGTCCTTCTTGGGGCACGTGTTTTCTAAGGATGGAGTGATGGTGGATCCATCCAAGATTGAGACGGTGAAATTGGGTAAGACCTACTAATGTGTCAGAAATAAGGAGTTTTGTTGGGTTAGCTAGCTACTACCGCGCGATTCGTCAAGGGATTCTCTTCTATTGCTTCCCAATTGACGAACTTGACTAAGCAAATGTTCCATTTGTATGGTAAGATGAGTGTGAGGAAAGTTTTCAGAAACTCAAGACTTTGTTGACTACCGCACCTATCCTTACCTTGCCGGTAGAGGGTAAAAACTTCATTGTTTATTGTGATGCATCCTATTCGGGTTTGGGGTGCAGTGCTAATGCAAGAGAAGAACGTGATTGCTTATGCTTCAAGACAATTAAAAGTGCATGAACGTAACTATCCAACTCATGACTTGGAATTGGCCGCGGTAGTATTTTGCATTGAAGCAATGGAGGCACTATTTTATGGGGTCAAGTGTGAAATCTATATGGATCACCGTAGTCTACAGTATGTCTTTACTCAGAAAGATTTGAACTTGAGCAAAGGAGATGGATGGAACTACTGAAGGACTACGATATCACTATCTTGTATCATCCGGGGAAGGCGAACGTTGTGGCAGATGCCCTTGAGTAGAAAGGCCGGAAGCATGGGAAGTCTATCTCATTGCAAGCTTTCTAGACGCCCATTGGCTAGAGAAGTGCAGATTTTGGCTAATGACCTCATGAGGTTAGAAGTAAATGAGAAGGGAGGATTGTTAGCTTGTGTGGAGGCAAGATCCTTTTTTCTTGACAAAATTAAGGGGAGGCAATTTGATGATGAGAAATTAATCCGGATTCGAGATAAGTGTTGCAAGGAGAGGCTAAGGAAGCAATAATTGATGAGGAAGGTGTTTTGAGGATTAGGGAAGGGTATGTGTACCCCGCATCGATGATTTGATCGCCACTATTCTGACAGAGGCTCATAGTTCCGGATATTCGATACATCCTGGTGCAAACAAGATGTACCGCGACCTAAAGCAACACTTCTGGTGGGGTAGAATGAAGCCAGATATTGTTGAGTTTGTTGCCAAATCTCCAAACTGCCAACAAGTAAAGTATGAACACCAGAGGCCCGGAGGAACGCTTCAGAGAATGCCCATTCCTGAATGGAAGTGGGAGAGAATCGCAATGGACTTTGTGGTTGGCCTTCCAAAGACAATGGGTAAGTATGACTCCATTTGGGTGATTGTTGATAGGTAACTACTCTCCGCTCACTTCATTCCTCTCAAGGTGACCTATAATGCAGAGAAGTTAGCAAAAATCTACATCTCAGAAATCGTTCGGTTGCATGGAGTTCCACTCTCCATCATATCAGATAGAGGTACGCAGTTTACTTCTAAGTTTTGGAGGACATTACATGCTGAATTAGGTACTAGGTTGGACCTTAGTACTGCATTTCATCCCTCAGACTGATGGTCAGTCTGAGCGAACGATTCAAGTGTTGGAGGATGCTTCTTGCGCAATGTGTGATAGAGTTTGGTGGCCATTGGGATAGCTTCTTACCTTTGGCAGAGTTTTCATACAATAATAGCTATCACTCTAGTATCGACATGGCTCTATTTGAAGCATTGTATGGGAGGAGATGTAGGTCTCCCATTGGTTTGGTTTTATGCCTTTGAAGTTAGACCTTGGGGGACTGATCTGTTGAGAGATTCTATGGAGAAGGTGAAGGCATTCAAGAGAGCTTCTAGCGGCGCAAAGTAGACAAAAGGAGTATGCAGACCGAAAGGTTAGAGACTTGGAGTTCATGGAGGTGAACAGTTCTTGTTGAAGGTTTCACCCATGAAGGGGTGATGCGGTTTGGTAAAAGAGGTAAGTTAAGTCCAAGGTATATTGGACCATTTGAAGTGCTTAAGCGAATAGGGGAGGTGGCTTATGAATTAGCCTTACCTCCAGGGCTGTCGGAGTGCATCCGGTGTTTCCATGTGTCCATGTTGAAAGATACCATGGAGATGGAAACTACATTATCCGTTGGGATTCAGTTTTGCTGATGAGAATTTGACTTATGAGAGGAACCGGTGCTATATTAGATAGAGAAGTTCGCAAGTTGAGGTCGAGAGAGATTGCATCCATCAAAGTTCAATGGAAGAATCGACCGGTTGAAGAAGCTACTTGGGAGAAGGAGGCAGATATGAAAGAAAAATACCCACATCTGTTTACAGATTCAGGTACTCCTTTTCGCCATTGTTTTTCTTCTTTTGATCATTCGGGACGAACGATGGGTAAACTTGGTATCTATTGTAACGACCTGTTTAGTCGTTTGAGCAGCAGATTGTAATTCTGGGAAAACTGGCGGGGACGACGGGTGTCACGACGGACCTTCATGGTCACGACGGCCCGTCGAGGAGGTTTCGTTCCATGACACTTAGAATTCTTCAATTTGGATATTAAACGACTCTCTGTAAATTGTGACGGACCTGCAGGACGTGCTGTCACATCCACGACGAACCGTCGTGATTTTCCGTTGCAAAACTTCAACTTTTGAGAATTTGGTACAAGAAACGAGTTTCTGACAGTCCACCTGGAATTGGGGAGGTTGCGACGACCTCTGTGACGGACCGTCGCAGGCACGACGGCCCGTCCAGGTTGCGCAAATCCCAGGCAGTTTAGGATTTCCCCACACGTTTTATAAGGGTCGTTTTGGACTATTCTTTCCTTAATTATAAAGATTGAGGGTTAACATTAATAAGTCTAATTACTTGGGGGTTAAAAGAGGTAACCTTAAGTTAATTAGGGGGTTTTATTGTCCTCTTTCACACTTAATTATTTGTTAATTAGGGTAAAGGAAAGGGTTGGAATAAAACAAAACAAAAGAAAAGAGAGAGGGAGATTGATCGATTGAGAGAGAGTCGAACAAGGGAAAGGATAACAAAGCTTGGGGGATTTCTTGTTGATTCCAATTCTTCGGTGGAGGTAGGTTATGTTTATGTTACGATATTCGTAGTGAATCTTAATAGTGAATGTTATGTGTGATAGTATTGTAAACCCTGCTATGTGCTTAAATTGTATGCTTGCATGATTATGATTATGAAATTGTGATGAATTAACAACAGCATGATGAATCTATTGATCCCAAATCTTGAAAGAAACCCTAATTCGCTTGATATATTATATAAAAGATTGATGATGCCTTAGTATGAAAGAAGGCTTGATAAATTATATAATGAGAATGATGATCCTTAGTGGAAGAAGGCTTGATGAATTAGGGGATCGGGTGCCACGTTCCGGTACCAGGATAGAATGAATATGAGGATCGGAGTGTCACGTTCCGACACCAGGATAGAATATGGATCGGGTGCCACGTTCCGTTACTAGGATAGAATGATATGAGGATCAGAGTGTCACGTTCCGACACCAGGATAGATATGAGGACTGAGTGTCACGTTCCGACACCAGGATAGTATATGGATCGGGTGCCACGTTCCGGTACAAGGATAGTAATGAGGATCGGAGTGCCACGTTCCGGCACCAGGATAGAATTGAGGAGCGGAGTGTCACGTACCTACACAAGAGGAAGAAAGAATAATGAATCTTGAAAGATAATGAACATACTCAATCTAAATGAACTTAATTCCCAAAGGAGTATGGTATTGAGGCTTGAGTCCTCAGTGTGAACTCGTTGTATTTATTGATGAATTAATATGTTATTTGCTACATGTTGAGTATTGTAGTTGATTTACATTGTTATTAATATATACTGTTCCCTATTTTTGAGTTGGCCGATGATATCTACTCAGTACTTGTGGTTGTACTGACCCCCTACTTTTTATGTTTTCTTCTTTATTTGTGTAATGCAGCAAGCGTTCCGTCAACTTCAACTCAACAGTAGATCTAGCCAGTCTTCACTACCTTCGGAAATTCAGGGTGAGCTAATGCGTCTAGCTTGGACTGGGTCTTCTTTCTAAGTCTTGATGCCTTGAACTTCCGGCATGGACTAGCTAGTATTGTTTTAGCTTCTTAGACAGTTTTAGTTTAGAATTTGAGATAGATGTTCTTGTGATGATGACTTCCAGATTTTGGAGATATTAATAATAGTTTGAAATGTTTTATTAATGAGTTTAAGTCTTCCGCATTAATTTCTGTTGGTATATATCAAAACGTTAAAAGTTAGTTGGTTGGTTCGCTCACATAGGAGGTAGATGTGGGTGCCAGTCGCGTCCCCGATTTGGGTCGTGACATGACCTAATATTGATAGTCTACATTAAATGTTCTTTCTGATTTTTGATAAAAATGTAAAAAAGATAAGAAGTTGATTTTTAATTGAAAGAAGTGGTATGAACTTTTTGATTCAATAAACATACAAATTCATAGCAAATATATAATTTTTTACGTAAAAACAGCTAGCCACGTGGGGTGTGGCGAACAAATTGGTATACACAAACTATGAAATATACCGCTTAAGTAATTTTAAATAGTGTGTTGGTTTCCTTTCTAGTGTACTTGATATCATAAATTTATTGATACCTATTGTCTTCTTCTTTCATTAATTCTTAATTAATATTGATAATATGATGTAACAAAAATAAGGTCTAAGAGAACCTACTCTTCTTTTGTAAATGTATCCTTCCATGACCAAAGTCACCAGATGGAATAAACATTTTAAAGATCTGCAAAATCAATGGAAATCCAACTGATCAAAGAGTATGATAATCTGTATGGATTTCTAGCCTGATGGTAAAAACCACCATCCGTCAAAATACAAGAACCAAAATATGAAATATAGGTAGCATTTGGACCTGTTTCAAACTCATTTCACCCTTTTAAAACTGGAAAACCCAAAACTAGAGGAAATTGATCGTGAAGTATGCTAGTATACATTATATAGTCATAGCATTAGTGTACTAGTTGCTAAAATTTCCTTTCATTGGTTAAATAATATATTTGTGTTTGATACAAAAAGGGTGAGTTGTTGGTTCATAAACAGTGGGAGATGAGAGTTGTTGAAGCAATTTATTTACGTAATCTTTCATTATTCCAAAGTACCATAATTCTATCACGTGATATTTTTTATTTCTAGCCATCTTTGATAATACATAGTTGCATCGAGTGTCATGATTGCAACATCATCTCTACCCTAGAAAGTTAGGATTAACGTCTGCGTACATTCTACATTCTCCATATCCTGTTTGTGGGAATGCACTATGTTTGTAGTTATCATTGTTTTCTTTCTTCTAAAAACATTTCCATTGATCTTATTAAGTTGTGGATGTTACTTCTTTTAAATTTGTGATCATTTCCATGCAATCAGGTTCTAGAGATGAGACTCTTTATAATTATCAACTGTTATACCCATAACTCCTATGCATTATCAAGATTTATGGGCATACTATAGGTGTGTGTCGATCATTATAAAAAGTCTCGTATCCTGGACCTATAGAAGGACTGCGTTGAATTAAAAACTAATATAAAGAAATAGCATATAAAAGGATAATTGGAAAAGATTTTATTTTTAAAAAATATCTTTTAAGATGAAACATAACAAAAATATCAATATACCTAATGTAACCCCTGAAGCAGGATAGGGAGATGATAGGATGTATGCAGACCTTTGGTCTACTTTTGGGCAATAGAGAGTTTATTTTTGCTACGACCCTCGACACAACAACCAATTACCAAAACAATCCACAAATTAAAAAATCCCCTATGATTAAGTAATAATGTTTAGTGGAGTGCTATATTCCATAGATAAATTGTTTTAAGAACACTTATCTCCCTTTGTTTTTGAACCTACATGTAATTGCTTTGTTCACATGTTACCACTCTCCATTTTTAATCCAACACAATCTAATAAATATCATGGAAGAGAAGTTTTAGCAAGTTCTACATGAATGATATGACTTCCAACAACATAGTAGAGGCATTCTTAAGGATCAATATAATCTATTTTTGTTTTTGACAAATTTAATGGAGGTATTTTTTTTAGGGATTAGGTTACTTTGAAACTTGCCCAAAAAAATTATCAAATGCTACCTCTGTTTCATACTATACATACATAATAAATAACATGATAATTGTTAAATAATTCAAGCAGTTTTTTGATATCCCAAAATGGACTATAAAACACTTTATAAACCATTTTGCATGTCCTAAAGAGAGAATTCCCTCCTTTTTATTACAAATATTAGGGTGGATGTCAATTCTTTAGTGTTTAAAAATCATAATTTTACAAAATATTGGTTCTTAGTGTTTATCATCCTTAAGTTTGCATAAAAGGTCTACTTAATTTATTTTCCACTTTGTAACTAAAACATTAATAACACACCAATAAAAATCACACAACCTTCCACTTTGCATTACATATCTATAAGAATGTATTTTGTAACATTAAGTAAATTGTTATCATATTTTTTCAAATATTATCACTACTAATGTTAATAAACCAAAATATTTAGTTGCAATTAAGAAGTCCCAAATTGAAAAAAACATATGTACAACATGAATTTTGTACAATGTAGAGTATGAAAAAATCTCAATGCAGCATGGACCTAAATATTTTTCAAGCATATCTCACGACAAGAGTTTTAAATACTAAACCCTACATTATATGTGGTTGATATTTCAACCCATGAATCACATTCATTTAATTTTGTCTTGTGTTTGGTAAATTTTCTCAATTTAACATTGTTGATTTCCATATGGTAAAATACCCCAGATTCATCAAATTAAAAGCTCTCAAGTTAGGAAAATCAAATATACATTTTTATTACACCTCCATCAAATACATGAATGTATTAAAGAGGAACGAGACAACTCCAGTTTAGATTACTGGAAAGACTCAATTTGCAATATTCTAAAACCAAGATATCCAACAATGTATTCTTATATATAGATTGAGGAAATTCATATGCATCTCTAAGTAAAAAGTATAGAGTAATTCTTCAACATTAAAAGTAGTAAAATATATCAATATCTTAAAGAAATTTCTACTAGAGAATATAGGAAAGCAAATTAAAAATTTTTATTTGTTGAAAAGGAATACCATACTAAATATTTTCTTGTTTGAAGAAACGAAATCAAGCAACTCATTTTTTGCTCACTAGAATTGGCTAAATAAGAGGATCTGAAATTGAGTGATACCTCAATGTTGAAAGAAAAATCCATTGACTTGACATTATGCACCTTCTCGCAACTTGTTTTATTCCAAAAAATTTAGGGTATGTGGATTACGATTGAATATGGTAAAACACTAAGTCGGAATCTTCCCACCATGATTCTTCTCTAGAATTCCATGAAGTAAAACCATCAATTGAAATTTTGTAAGGCTGTTGGCTCCTTTTATTTTATGATGATATAACCTAGGTTTGTTCTGTTCAGACGAATTTGAATAATTAGGCATTAATATACCTTATGTTGGGTTTTCAGCCAAATGCTATTTGCCTCTGACTCTTCAAAATATATTTCATGCTAGATATAATAGTCAATTTCTTATTTTTCTTATATCTAAAACTATGAAAAAAACTAAACTTTTTTATACTTAATACTTACTAATATGAAATATGTAATAAATCTTATCATTATATAGTTTGAATTATATTATTTAAAATCATTTTCAACAAGGTAGCACAGGGTGTAAAATATAATTATACTACCTTAAATATTAAATTTAATATTGAGAACCTTTTGTATTAACAAAATAATCTTTTTATTAAAATTTATTCTTATTTTATAATAATAATGTTTTTCCAATACATATATAAATTATACATATATACTTTTAATCTTTGAATATGACTCCAATTAGAACTTTGAAAAAGCCACATAGTTTTGATGACCACAAAAGGTAAAAAGATATCTAACTAGACCCCTAATAGATCAACCTAAAGAATATAACTTTAGGAATACAATTTCAACCTTTCAAAAGCGACCTTGTAAAAAGTTATGATGTTAATGGACGAAGTTATCGCAACAAAACATCAAAGGAGAAAAACAACATTATTTAAATGCTATGACAAGGTCTACTAAAATAAAGATAGAGGACGAGAACATACATTACTATATTCCATAATGTGCATCTTGTTAATCAAATAATAAAGATAGATGACGAGAACATACATTACTTTAAGAAAATAATTTTACCCTAGAGAAAGAAGATGAATCATATGTTAATATGGGTGACTTTTTCAGAACTATGTAGGGTTTTTAATTCGTGTTTTGTTTATTTTGAAATTTAGAATGTTCTTTAATTAATATTTTATTTTTCCTATTCAATTATAAATCAAGTCGAGAGATAATCGAGTTTCATTGTGAAGACTCAAAAGTCGATCTTGAGAGTGGCTACCATAAACCCTAGAAGGCAAGACAAACCCAAGATAACATACCATAAATAAATTAGAAATAACTAAAGTGGAAGTAATAATTAGCTAAGAAAATTAAATTAGCACAGACATATACAAACAACATAAAAATAAAACAGGGGCCCAAAATAGACTGAGAAAGATGAATATACACAAGCACCATACCGTAAACCTGGTTTAACACGTATAAAAGAAGGGAAACTTTCACATATAGCCACTTAACAATAGGCTATTTACTCTCCATAACTATAGTTCGATAGTTACAATTCGTAGCTACATGTTATATGGAGGAGAGAGACGAGAGATACTTTGAGAGAGAGGAGAGAGGCGACAGAGGGGGGGAAAGAGTGGGAGAAAGATGAATTGTATATCGGTTAGATAATGGTATATTATACATATGTATTTTTATATATTGCTAGAGAGATTGGGAGAGGGAAAAAAGAGGAGAGCAAGGCTGGAAGAGGGAGGAGAGATGCAAGCGATATCGATAGAGGAAGGAGAGAGGCGAGCTAGAAAAGGCAGAGAGTGGAAGAGAGGTGAATTATATATGTATATAGTTGTATATAATTGTATATTATACATAAAAAAAATTATATATGGATAGAGAGAATGGAAGAGGGAGGAGAGAGGCGAGCGAGATTGAGAGAAGGAACAAAGAGGCGAGTGGTAGAGAATTGAATTTTATATGTATATAGGTTAAATAATTGTATATTATGCATATATATTTGTACAAAGTGACGAATCATGCATATACAAACTTAACTAATTATACAAACTCGAAGTCTACCGACGTAAATGAATAATATTAGTCTCGAGTAGTAATTACACCAAACTGTAGCTATGATGAGTAATTAAATAGTATAAGTTTGCTTAGCCGCATAATTTTCTTATAAAAGAATGTAAACTACTAGGATAAGACTATACAAAATATAATTTTCCAGTGAATACAAAATTTAGACAAAAAGTAAAAAAGGAAAATAAGCAAGAATCAACACGCCAATTGCTAACTGCAAACAGGAACAAAAAGAACAATGTGACTTGAAGGAGAGAAAATCAACAAGGATAAATTGTACTAGGCATTGCATTAAAATAATGTAACAGTGTAGTGTTAGTACAAAAATATGAGGTACTAAGTAGGAATCATCGAAGATCGAGATGAGTAGACATTATATTATATAAGAAGCATGATAGTAATAACAACAAAATCCAAAACTATACTAAAAATTGATCTCACAAAAAATAGGGACCATAATGTTAGCCCCGAAGCTAACCCCTTGACGTAAACACGGGACCTAGGGTCACGAGTGAACACAAGTTATACCTGGAGTGACATATCATATAATAATAAGATAAACTAATGTAAGAAATATAGTGCGAAATCTTAAACATGAGATAGATCAAAGATGGGGAATACTAATCTAAGTCATAATATATAAATACTGAGAAGAGTTTAAGATACTAAACTAAAACTCAAATACCAAGTTAAATCTTTCTACGCATGAAAAAAACTGTCTAACTTACTAGAAATGCGGGGACATGCCCCCAACTAACTTTTGTAAAATTAAAATTAAAATGAAAGCCTGAAATATAATGAACATGTCTATCGTCCTCAAAGAATGAGGACTCACGACTGTTACTGCAGGATATGTACCAGGAGTCGATCTATATATGATCTGGATGTTTAGGACTGAAACCTATGTCAAAAAAAGATGTAGCATACAGTGTGCATCTATACTTGAAGAGTATGGATCATGCAGTATAAGATAAAGCTGAACAACATAACATTACTTAAATAGAGCATATAGATCAATGATATAAGATAAACATGAAGAATAAATAAACATGTAAAATATGAACTGACTTAATGTAGTGACCAAATTTATAAAATACTGAAACAGAGTATTGTATTGTAACAGGTAACCTAGTCCATACACTAGAATCTTAGCTGACATAAAACCACATAACCTAAATGTCGAGTCTGATGTATACCCTCTATCGAGAGAACCCAATATACATTGACAAGGAAATTGAGGCATGACTAACGTGATCACTAAGTATAAATCCCACCGAAGAGAGTGACCTATGGGGAAATGTAGTTCTGGGACTACGAGGATGACTGACCCTAGTAAAACTTATTGAACCATTAATAGGTCGACGGACAGTGGTTCTATTCACGATCGATGAACCCTATCGTGGTTCACCCATCTATCTGGTGTTCTGGTTTGATAAGTTATGAGGTGTTACATATCCCCTAGGGAAATCTCGAGTGATTCCTCAGAGTCACAACAGAAAAGAAAAATCTGAAATATCTCCTAGAAATCAAAAAATGTGTCTTAGAAGCATAAAAAATATAAAAAACGCACAAGTAAGGGTAGAGTTAGCGCAAACCATATGTAAAAGTATTTGATCTTTCAAAATGGAAAACCTAGTGAATTTTAGGGTAAATCTCTTTAAAATCCAAAGATCTCATGTAAATGGTATATCTTTCAGAAAACCATGTTTCAAAAATAAATTTTTTTACATGCCCCTTAGAGCATAAATCTAGTAAAAATTGAGACATACTAGTGTTAAAAGAATTAACTCAGTATTTCTTGCCTGTTACTCATGTTATGTGATAAATGGTAAATTTTGCATTCATTTAAGGACTATTTAGCTCAATAATTAGTATGCTCGGTACCTAATTTTTTCCTATTCTAATGATGTTTAAAGTTTTTGCAGCAATGAAGGCTAAATAACAAACAAATGATGAATGTATGAAAGAATGACAACAAAATCTATGAAGAAGTGTAAACTCCATATTGTTGATCACCTAGAAAGAAGGGTGGATTGCCCAATGGGTATGAACTCATAAAAATAGACAATGCATAACCCTTGAATTAATTGGGTAAGGTCGGCAAATAAAAAGGGATATTCGAACTCGCCAAATGGGAAAGGAGAACATGATGGTCATCACTGAAAAAGAACAATACATGAAATAATTGAAGGTGAACAAAGGTAGTACTCCATCATATGCCAATGTGGAAGGCGAACTCGAACAAGCTCACAAATTGAGGTTGAAATACATGAATCAAGAATAGGCGATCTGGACAGCAGTTTCCCAGTAACCTTATATGATATGTGAGCCCCACGAACATCTCCTAGTGGATCACATATTAAATTGTGGAAAATTTGTAGGGTTATTATAAATAGTACAAAGAAGAGAGAAATTAAGGTATCGGAAATTACGAGTCCTATAAAATAATAGAGAAATCTTAATGTGTTCTTAGAGAAAGAAACAATATAGTTTGTGAAGAACACTTTCAATTTTGTGGGTTTTTTTCAATTTTTCTCTTAAATTTGTGTATTGAAGTTTAATTCAAACTGGGTTTGCTTGTAATAGCTTAATTCTATGTTACACATTGCTACATTCATAAAAGATATAGTTGTTATTCTATTTTGAGAGGCGGCTAAAATATGAAGATCTAGGAGTGTAGTAATGTGGTTGAGTGTTGATTTAAGGGAAAAGAGACAAATATACGCCCGAGCTTTTGAAAATGGCATGTAATAAAATACCCTCAGTTATACTTTTTGTCCATTTTTGCCCTCGTCGTCCAGTAATAAGTGTATAGTTACCCTCCCACTAACAGAAGTCTGATTCGTCAATTGTTTTTATAATTAAAAAATTGTGTTGAAAAGTTAAATACAATAATTTCTCGTTTGTTTAAATATCATTGAAAGAGTACAAGTAAAGAAGAAGAAGAAAGAAGAAGAAGGAAGAAGAAAAAAGAAGAAGAAGAAGAGAAGAAGAAAGAGAAGAAGAAGAAGAAGAAGAAGAAGAAGAAGAAGAAGAAGAAGAAGAAGAAGAAGAAGAATATGCAGGGGTGAGGGGATGACGAGAAGATGGTGACCTACGAGGAAGAAGAAAAGAAAGTAAGTGGGACTTTTTTTTAGGTTGTAGATAGATTGCGAAATGGGTAATGAGGAGGGTTAAATGGGTATTTTATATTTTTCTGAAATATTCAATCAAATCGGGTTGAGGTAGGATTGTGCCACATGTACAATACGAGTCATCTATTAGGAGGAGGGGTAAATGTGCAATTATTATTGAGCAATGAGGGAATTAACGGATGAAAAGCATCATGAAGGGTATTGAAATAAAATTTTTGAATGTTTGGGGTATATTAGTCCCTTTACCCTTAATTTAATGTAGTGGGTACTTTGTTATGCTCTACTTTTATATTTTTATTACATGTATTTGGTCTAATTATCTTGGATTTAACTTATAGGTTAAGGTTGCAAACTTAATTCTATTTCCAATATCTTATTAATGCTCGAAAGAAATTGATTTTAGTGGATAATTAGTTTTATACTTGCAATTTATGTTTGATGTATCTAACTAGATTTAAAATAGAGGCTATAGGTGTAACGACCCTTGAAATGAGATACGATGAAATAGATCTTCATGTGAGTTTTATGATTTAATAACTGGATAATATAAAGAGTGATATCTTTTAGAGTATGTTTTAAAGAGTTTGGTTGCCAAACATCATGGGACGACCAACACGTTCGAAAACTAGTCTTTTATGTGTTAGTTTGTTCTAGTGTGTTGTCCATATTTTTTACGTGTGGTTAGGAGTCAAAAATCAGTGGACGTGACTCTAGTATATAGATGAACATATTTAGGGTCAAAACATTAAGGTACGACTCCCCAGGCCAACCCTTATGGTGCCAAAGACGACCAAAACTTTTGTCAAGGATTTACCAAAGCAGCGTGTCAACAATCTGTTTTTAGGCCCATGTCACGTTGCTTCTCTAACACATAAAGGGGAAATGTGTGCCCGCGACGCGGTCTTTACACGGAGTATTCTTCCTCGAAAATTAATTCTTGAGGAAGATTTGGATGTGCCTGCGCATCACGCTGAGGCTTCCAGATTTAATCGCGTCGTTTTAAGTAAAGTTGGACTTTTAGTTTGAAGTCCAAATAGTGTAGGGGAATTTAGGGTATTTTGGGGGTATAATATTTACTGTTTTGAAGTCATTATATACCAATTCCCCAATAAAAAACATAATTACCCTATTAGAAATCAAAATTTCAAAACCGTCCTCTCGTCTAAATTCTTTGAATACCTCAATTGAAGAGAAAGGTTAGGTTGAATCTAAAGTCATAAACAATGGGGAATTTTCTTAAGGATTATTCCAATAAGTTTATCAAGGTATATTAATCTCTTCATATATGGGTTAATCCACACATAGAGTCCCCTAGATTTCCTTATTTTGTGAAGAAGAACCTTAATAAAGGTAGGGTTGATTCCAAAGAGTTTGATTCTACCTATATATGATTATATTGATGTTGATTCATTTGATTATTAAGAATTTATGTTGACTGATTAACCCTAATTTCTACATTATGTTAGTTTAGGCTTTGAATGAGAAATTGATTATATTTGGGATTTTATGATTACGTATGCTTAGAATTGGCTTATAACGAAGGCTTAGAACAAATGTATCTTGAAATCTAAACTAGTACATTAAGTAAAGTTTGAATCATGCTTTTTAATATATAATTGCTTAAGCCTGATCTTATGGAGTCCCTCATGGATATTTGAATTATGTATGTTTGTATGGTAGTTCTCATGGTATCTAGGGATGGAGTGTCTCATGATATCCTTGTATTGATGAAGTCAGCTATCATAAGGTTAGATTTACCTTGCATTGGTAGAATGCTTGTCATGGTATCCTGCATTAGAAGTAGGCATGGTAGCCTATGATAGAGAATCTTCGATATTCTTCTAGGGTTAGATTTGAGTAGAATGACTAGAGTTCATTCTAGGAAGCTTGATTTGGTTAGTCCAAGACCACTTCATGGTAGCTTAGGATGGAAATGTTACACACTCCTAAGAATAGCTTAGGACTACCAAGATTTGGTCACATAGTTTTAAAGTCAAGTTGGGCTTTTAGTTTGATGTCCAAATAGTGTAGGGGAATTTTCAAGGTATAATATACACGGTTTTTAAGTCATTATAAACCCATTCCCCAATCAAAAACACACTAATTCAGTTAGAAATCAAAATTCCAAAACCCTTATCTCTTCCAAATTTTCTCAAAACCTCTATTAAAGAAGAAGCTTAAGGTTGAAGCTAGAGTCAAGAACAATTGGGAACTATTGCTTAAGGCTTATTCGAATTAAATAATAAGGTATGTTAATGTCTTTATAGATGGGTTCTTCCACACATATAATCCCATAGATATCCTTATTTTGTGAAGAAGAACCCTAATAAAGGTAGGGTGGATTCCAATGCATGGGAATTAGGTGGGTATGATTCCAAAGGATTGGATTCTGACCATTAGTTATTATATTGATGTTGATTCTTGTGCTTATTAATAATTTAAAGCTCAATTCATTATTAACCCTAATTTCTACATTATGTGGGTTTAGGCTTTGGAT